>PKMM01051902.1:6849-55842 GCA_002933915.1 Eutrema heterophyllum
GTGGCGTTGGTTCACGTGGAAGAGAAGGTGTCGGGTCACGTGGAGGGATAGGTACACGAGTTATAGTCGATCGTCTTCGACTTGCAAAGAACTCGCCAATATTTGTGTCGTCTTCTACGCTTGTTGTGTACGACCCACCTTGCTCTCCTCGGGATGCCTAGAGAATGATCTCCGGGAAGATTCTCCTACGTATCTGCTCTTCTTCGAGCGAGTTATGCGAGATCTTGGGTGGTCCATTGTTCCTACAAAATAGAGAAACAGCTCGGCAAAAATATGAATATGGTTGTAATTGAAAGGTTTCAATGCGCGAGGATACTAATTCGAGTATCAAGAGACACATTCAATAAACAAACGAGAAATGTTGAGCATAAATTAAATGCAATTTCAGTAGATTACCGTTTACTAATTATCAATATAGCAAGACTTGTCCAAATTAATCAAAATTACTTTCCAATTTCGTTATTAGTTAAGCTCAAAAATTTCAAATTCCAAAAATCTCAAATCCATATTAATTAAGTGCTAAAATCGAAATCTAGACATACTAAAAGTTCAATCTCAAGTTCTCTAACAATTTTTAGCTATCATAGACATAGATCTAGTCAAATTGAGAAAAACTTTAGTGTTTACCTCATATGAAAAAGTAGAGGTTTAGGTTCATACCTTGTTGGAAAAGAGGAGATAGATCTGGAATTGGAATCTCCTTTGAAAAACAGTTATAATGGACCATAAAATGTTTGTAAAAGCTTTGAAATTGAAAAAGTCGTTCTTGCTCAAAATTTCCAAGTCTCTTGAAAGAGAAAAAGGAATAGAGTTTTTAATCTTGAAATACTCTTTTTCTCTTTGAAAAGTTGTTTTTATGCAAAAACAAGTTTTCTGTTTTTCAAAAACTTTTCAGAACTTACCTTAGCGGGACACAGGAATTAAACCGGAATGGTTCAATTTTGTGTCGGGAACATGTCATGATTGTATGGTTCAAAGTCGGGAACGGTTCGGGAAAGGTCGGGCTTGGTTATGGTTCGGAATAGGTCTGGCCGCGGGTCGAGCCTACGCGACCGCGGCCAAACTCCTCTTTGCCGCGAGTCGGCTTCTTCCACCCGCGGTCGATCGTCGTCTCGCCGCATGACCGGCCAACGAAGGGGCGTTTGATGGCCTTCTCGCCGCGGGTCGGGCTGCTCCGACCGCGGCCAACTGGCCTTCGTCTCGGGAGTGTTTTCTCCCTCGTTTCTTTGGCGTTTCTCGATCCGTTTCGGATGTCTTCTTGAATTTCTTGTGTTTTCTGAAATTTTGAATGTTTTTGGATTTTTAGGGTTTTATATAAAGCCGGAAATATTAAAAAGAAAAACGTTAATAGAAAAAGAACGGTAAAATAAAAGAAAGAAACGTACCAAATGGGTTGCCTCCCATCAAGCGCTTTTGATTAAAGTCGTTAGCTCGACTTTTGGTAAGATCTAGGCGTGAGCAGGAGATGTCTTAGGAACAAACGTTCCTTGGGTTTCATCAAATTTGAAATGTGGTTCGCCTATGTCTTGTATCCCCTTCTTCTTTCCGCGTTTTCTCGGAATCTTGGCGTTTTGCTTCGTTTTCTCTATCATTCCTTCCACTTGCTCCTCCTTGGAGTCTCTTAAGTCGGGTGGAATGGTGATCCTGATTTTTGCAAACGGTTTAGAAATAAAAGGTTGACTTACCTTTGGGGTCCTTGGCTTAGTTGACTCATCTTTCTATTTTTGTTTAGGAAGGATCAACTTTTTCTTCTTGTGCTTGTTCTTCAGGATTGGAATTCCGTCCAGGATAGTAGGATAGAACTTTCTTCAATCCACGTTCAAGAAGACAACATGAAGGTTCGCGTGATCAAGGATGGCGCCAAGGGTAGCTCAGAACGGTTGACCAAAAATCAATGGTTATCTTCGTCTCGATCCATCTCGAGTACTTGAAAATCAGCGGGAACAATCTTATTCTCAATGAGTAGTTGAAGGTCATGAATCACTCCTTCGGGCTTCTTTTGTGATGAATCTCCAAAAATAACGCTCATGGTATACGGTGTGAGAGTTTTTATACCAAGCTTCTCGGCAAACGTCTTTGACATGATGTTGACGTTGGCTCCCGAATCGCATAGACAATCTACAAAATTTATTTCGAAAATCAAGCAAGAGAAAGAAAAACGTCCCGGATCATCGGCTTTTCTTAGCCTTTGAAACGGTGTTTGTTTTTTGGTACCTCAAATAGTAGTTCTCGAACCATGTCGGAATCGGTATTGGCTCTTCCATAGAGTGGGACAAATTTTGAAGCTTCTCCTTGCTTCGGTTCATTGTTGACTTCCTTCTTGGGCACGGTAGAAATCACGTTGCAAAATCTCTTCGGGTTGTCTTCCATTCTTTCGGGCAAAGCTCCGTCCGGTCTCTTAGATGAGTCCGCGGTTTGAGAGACTTGCATATCCAACTTCTTGACATGGGTCGAAAGAGATTCGAATTTCCCGTTCAATTCATCGTACATACAATCTACTTTGACGTTGAATTCTTTCGCCGTATTCTCGTTGCTTTGAGCGAGTAGTTGAATCGATTGCTCGAGCTTCGCTATTTGGACATAAAGTTGAGTGTTAGACGTACCTTGTTGCTGCGTGTTTGAGTTGTTGTAAGGAGCGACTTGAGCATTGAAAGGTGGTCGTGGTTGGAAGTTCCCATTTCCTCCATAGTTCACGTTTTGGAACTGGTTTTGAAAAGGCTTGGATTGTTGAGGATAGAGCTAGTCTTGGGAGTTCTTCACGTTCTGATTTCGGTATGAAAGATTGTTGAAGTTGGTGTTGCGGAAGTTGTTGTTGAATCCGTTGTTGAAACGGCTTTTATAAGAATCTTGTGCTCCCACATAGTTAACTTTTTCTTCTTGAGAATACGAACCGTTGTTGTCGGGGTCGTAGTAAGCATCATCTTCACCTCCAACAGTAGCTTCACAAGCGTGTAATTGGCGGTTTTGGTTCTTGAGAAGTTGATTTATCATGTTTTTTAGCTCAGATATCTCCTTGGATTCCGATGCATTCGATCTAGTCGATCTATCATAGTCGGAAGAATTGTTGCTATAAGCCATAGCAAGATTCTCGATGAGAGCTCTTCCTTGGTTTATGGTCTTTGTCGAAAAGTCTTCATTGCTGGCTGTGTCGAGAGAAAGTTGATATTTCGGTAGTAAGCCTCGGTAGAAAGTGTTGAGCAAATTCGGACCGGAAAGCCATGGTGAGGGCAATCTCTCTCGTACTCCTTGAAACGTTCCCACGCTTCATGGAAAGATTCCACCGGTTGTTGATGAAAACTTTGAATTTTGTTTCTCAACGAGTTGGATCTCGACTTGGTGTAGAAATGGTTTAGGAAGGCGGATTTGCACTCTTTCCAATTAGTGATAGATCCTGCAGGCAAAGATTTCAACCAACGGTGAGCTTTATCGGCTAAAAAAGAAGGAAAAAGCTTACACTTCACATAATCGGCGGAAACTTGGTTTGTTCTCGTTGTGCTACAAATCTCTTCGAACAACTCGATATGCTCCATCGGATGCTCTGTAGTAAATCTATGAAATTGGTTTTGCTTTATCAAAGCAATGATTTGAGGTTTGATCTCAAATCGTTCCTATGAGGTAAAGGAAGTTGAATTGCGGCTCGGTTTTGGAAGTGTTGATATGGTGCATCAAAATTAGCAATGATGCGGTTACACGCTTGTCTCCTAGGAGGATTAGCGGGTAGGACATGATGGTTGGCGTTCTCGCCATTAGGAAGAATCGGTGCATTAGCTTAAGCATCGTTCCTTGGTGCATCATGGTCGACGAGAAGTTGTCACCTCGGATTTTCAGCATCGATTTTCATTTTAGTTTTCTTCGGGATCGAGATGTGGCTGGTTATTAACACCATGGACAACCTCTTGGTCCTTTTCGTGATCAGACATCACGGTCATCCTCGTGATCAAGTTGATTACAATTTAGTTGATCTTCTGGACGGTCGTTCTCGGCCATCCTTAAAGTTCGTTTGAGTTTTCGGAGTTCTCTCTCGTGTCTGTAGATATCGTCTAGTTGCGGTACGGTTTCTCTAGGAGTTCTCATAGTGTTCATGCACCTTAGAAAAAATGACAAAGATAAAGAAAAATGTCAAAAGAGCAACAAAGAGTTTGAAAATCAAAAATTGTCTAGAGTAGAAATTAGAATACGAAATTAAACAAGCAAAATCAATCCCCGGTGGCAACGGCGCCAAAACTTGACACGATCGGAATGGTTGCCGACTTGGGATTCTTGAACTTGAAACACAGATACTATGTGTAGTCTACTTTCGTACACCCTACACACTGATAACACCGTATTTTTACCCGTTTTACTATCTATTTAGGAACGATTTAATAAGTGTTTCATTCGTTTTTCTATGTTTTTATTACAGTTTTCGCATATTTGTAGTTTCAAGACTCTTTTCAGGTTACTTATGCAAAAACATTGCAAATTGGAGAAAAACCAGATTTTCGGCTCATAGTCAAATCGTCATAAGTTCAATTGCCAAAGAGGTTCTTCTCACCGTATGATCCAGCCCATTTTGGAGATATTCAAGAAGGACCATATACCTTTCCATTCTAACAGCTTTGAGGACGATCCAACGGTTCAATCAAAAGATACATCAAGATCAAGACGTCCCATCCGGCAACTCCTCGAGTAGTCCCAGCCGCGGCCAAGAGGCAATTCACCGCGGCCAGGAAGCCTCCACCCGTGGGCAAGTGAAGGTTCGCCGCGGCCAGACCAGTTGGACCCGCGGTGGAAGCAGTTTCGTCCTGTAAGCCCAATTTGCAAGGCTCGTTCAATTTCCGTCACTTAAAACCCTAAATACCGATGAAAGCAGAAGAGAAGACCTATAAATATGCCTCTTAGAAGACCTAATTTCGTATGCTTGCTTTTACACCATTTTTAGTTTAGTTTTGTTCTTGCTTTTACTCTTAAACTCTTGTTCCTTACTTTTCGAGATTGGTGAAGAGGTTCTCACCGGACTTAGTTCTTAAAATCGTGAGGCTCTTTCATCAATCTCCTACAATGTATTCAATCAAGATTTTCATTTCATCTATGTTCAAGTCGTTTTATTGTTGGGTTTAAAGGATTTATCAACGGGGAATTCTATGTTTGTTAAGGATTTCACGAGATAAAACCCTAGCCGATTTCTAGAGCTCTTTCTTATAGATCGTTGTTAATGCTAAATCTAGCGTCATGAACTAGAGGTGATTCATAGGTGTTAAGTACCACCAAAAGTGCTGGATCTAAAAACACCCGAATCGTTAATCTATAAGAGCGTGCGCGTCGTAAGATTTTGAAAGTTTACTTACGGAGTGTCGTGAACTAAGAAGAACCTGCGCAAACATCACAATTTTCCGCGCGGCCAGAGACGAAAGCTATTGGTTGAGTGTATAGATTTTTGGTGCGTAGGATGTACGAAAGTAGGCTACGCCGTTTATTCTGTTCAGTTCGTGGTGTTGAAATCGAGAAATAGTTACTAAGAGCTTAGGGACCGTGATTGAATCGAGCATACCCCTAGATATTCATGTTGACCCAACACCGTTTTAATATCGTTTACAAACCGTTCTTCTCTTTAGTTTATGTTATCGATTTTCTTAAGTTATTTTACAAGCAATTTTCTGTTTTTACGTTCTTTACATTTTCGTGACAAAAACCCTTATAAAAACTTATTCTCGTCTTAGACTTCCTTGCTATTCTCTGTCTAAGGTCTCGCAGAACAGCTTTCTCTCCATGTGGATCGATACCTAAAGTACTACAACGCTCGTATGTGCACTTGCAGAACCTTTAGGTTTAAAAATTTAAAACCTAGAGTTTCGGAGACGAATCCGACGCTACCACACACCTAAAACTTTAATACTCAACCGGTAGCTTTCGTCTCTGCCCGCGTAATAAGTTAGTTATTATACTCAAAAGTCGTTATACTCAGCTATAGCTGAGGTAAACATAATTAATATATTAAAAAGAAAACAATAAAGAAAAGGGATGAAGAAGGCTTCTTTATCGAAGAACTCGAGTCGAGAATCCTCGCTCCAAACCGAAGAACAAAGTTGCAAGAGTATTGCTTCTGCCTCAAAGTGTGAAAGAAAAAGTGTCTATGGATGTGTGTCTGTCATAAAAGACCTAAAAACAAGAATTTATAGTCTTCACTTCGTTTAGGGTTTGATGTGAGAAGACGGAATCGGCCTCGGGTGAAGAAAAGACTCGTTTTGGACGAATTGGGCTTGGCCGCGGGTGCGTGGCTTCTGGCCGCAGGGAACTGGTGTTTGGCTGCGGGTCGAGCTCCTCCAGGCATGGCGAACTGATGCTTGGCTGCGGGTCGGGACTCTCCTGCCGCGGTGGACTTCTCTTCGAGGAAGCTTGATATACCTTCAGTGCTTCAAGTATATTTAAGGATCCAACCATTGGATCGTCTTCAATCCAATTGCATTTGAAGCTGTTTGTATCTACTTTTTTGTGTCCATATTTGGTGATGGTTAGACAGTGAGAAGGTCTTCTTTGATTGCAAGACTTCTGACGGTCCGAGTTGATCCAAAAACGTACTTTTGTTCCGAAATGCACTCTTTTATCTCAAGTTACCTGAAATGTCTTTCAAAACACCAAAACATGGAAATCACTTGAAAACCATTGAAAACGGAGTTAAAACACCTGCAAAATATATTAAAGTGATCCATAAACATTGTCAAAAACCGGTGTTATCAGAAGACCTAAGAAAAAATGAGCCGTTCCTCGGGGCTCTACGCTTTCCACCAAGACATCTTTGAATGAGTTGCGGGTGGGAGTCAATATATCTGAGGATGTTGAATTTGTGGTCCCCGAACCGTCTGATTGAGTTGACAAACCTCCTCCAGATTGCTTTGATGTTTATGAAGCTTTCTTTAATTTATGTTTTCTTTGGTTTCCGATCCCCGAGGTGATCCTTCGTTATTTATGGAGACATGGACTTGCTCTAGCCCAAATCAAGACTCAGGAGCTTCGTCACCTCGTAAGGATTTTAATTTGTAGTTATGAATGTGATGTCGAGGTAGCCGTTGATCACCTCCAAAATTTGCTGGACATTCGAAGGGTTCCCAAATCCGCCAAGTTTTATATTGGTAACAAAAAGACCAAGAGAATCATCACGGGGTTTCCGAGCAAGGATAGTAGTTGGGAGGATCATTTCTTCTTCGTCCGCATTTCCGAGGCTTCCGTTGGCAGTAGCCGCCTTTCCTTGGTTAAGACGAACTGGGGACCGCTTGGTATCCGACTGGTAGATTTTGGCTATGTACATTGTCTAATTTAGTTTTCTGACCTTGTCTTCTCATTTTTGTAGATCGCGATTTCCTTCCTCCGATCCCGACCGATCTGGACGAGGTATTTGACGTATTGAAAGCGAGGAAGGTTCATTGGGGAAAGCATTTCCCGCTTCAGAGGATAGAAAAAGCCCGATCTTTCGTCTTCGGAGGATTTGAGGGCGACAATAATGAAGATGGTATCCGCCCGTGATTAGAGAGAGTGATATCACAGTATTTTTACCAGTTTTACAGTTTATTTTAGAAGACTTTAATAAGTGTTTCATTTGCTTTTACATGTTTTTATCGTAGTTTTTGCATATTTGTAGTTTCAAGACTCTTTTCATGTCCCTTAGGCAAAACGACGCAAATTGGAGAAAAACCAGATTTTGGACAATTTCGTATTGTCAGAAGTTTGACATCCAATGGAGACTTTCTCACCGTCCGATCAGGCAAAAATTTGGATACATGATCGAAGGGAGAACCACCTTTCATACTCAGTTGGTTTCATGACAATCCAACGGTTAGATCTCAAGATACATCCCATTGACTGAAGGCATGTTATGCAGTCTCGCGAAAGAAGCAAGAGAAGAATTGAAGTTTCTAACTCATAGGCCAACCACCACGGGTCCAAGATACGCACACGCGGTGAACCAGTTTCGGCCCAAAAACAGTTTGTTCGAAACCCATCTTCAAGCCCACTTCGTTTTCTCTTCAAAGAAACCCTAAGAACGACCAAAGCAAGAGTTAAAGAACTATAAATACATGTTTTACATACACAATTTCGTAACCCCTATTGTGCCTCTTTTTAGTTTACTTTTTGCAAGTCTTTTCTTAAGTTTTTGTTCTACTTTCGAGATTGGTGAGGAAGTTCTCTCCGGACTTAGTTCTTAAACTCGAGAGGCTTTTTCACCAACCTCTTGCTCTTAATTCAATTATGCTTTTGCATTCTTTAATCGTGTCCGAGTAGTTCTCTTGTTGGGCAAAGGGATCTGAAGGGGCTCTCATGGATCGATTTATCATTAGGTTTTAGATTAGGGTATCGATTAGGATTCTTCGTTTTATCCTTATTCTAAATGCATGTTTGCTTGATTAGCTACCTTGTAACTGATCTTAGATATTTTTAGAACTACAAAAGTTCTGGATCCATATGTTTGACCTAGGGTAAACGAGCAAAACCGTTACAAGATTTCAAAAGTATACTTGTGGAGGGATTGTGAGCGTTAACGACTTTTGAGTATAATCACTAACTTTTTGCGCGGGCGGAGACGAAAGCTACCGGTCGAGTACTAAAGTTGTAGGTGTGTAGGGTGTACAAAAATATACTACACATAGTGTCCGTTTTCCAAGTTCAAGAATCCAAAGACAACAAAAAATCGCTTTAAAAACCCTAGCAAAATTCATATGATTTTCGGCCATGATCCCAACGCTTAGTTTAATTGTTTACGTTTTCGTTTTGCTCATTCGTTTAATTTATTTACTCGCTTTCTTATTTACTATATTGCCTTCTTATTTTCTCATTTAGTTTACAATCTTATTTTGCTTATTAGTTTACAACCTCGTTTTTACCTACTCGCTTTCTTTACTTTTTCGCTTAGTTTAGTTTAAAATTCCAGCACTTGTTCCGTGACAAAACCATAAACTTTATTATCGTTTTAGACTTCCTTACTAACTCTCTTTCTAAGGTCTCGCAAAACAGCATTCACTCCCTGTGGATCGATACCTAAAGTACTACAACACACATCTATGCACTTCAGAACCTGTAGGTTTACAAATTTAAAACATGAAGTTTCAGAGAACCAATCCAAGCGCATCAGAGAGAGGGAAACAAAGAGACGAGCTGCTGGAGGATATGCATTGGTGGGCCCCGAGACAGTCACTCCCGGCCCTGGAATAAATATCGCCAAGGCATCTATGGGCGAAGGTGCCGAGATGAACCTCATAATCTCCCCCAAGATTCTTGCTATGAATGATGGGGAAAGGGGTTTCGTGCCGACTTTTCCTCTAGTGTCTAGACCCTCTGCTTTGGCTTTAACGAAGCATGCTGATACGCGAGGCCCGAAACGTCCTACACCGAGTGGTGGCCGAAATGAAGTCGCGATGAAAAAGAAATTTGATACTCCTGCTCCTGCTGATCTCTTATCCTCCGAGATGATTGTCGATGATGCTGCTGCGTCCACTATTCCTTGCACAGATCAATGTACCCGAGGTTCATCTCCCTCCTTGGATGTGCTAGTCAAGGACAAGGCGTACGCCGACGTGTCGTTATGCGGTGTTCGTGTACGAGCTAGTTTTTATGAAATTTAAACGGTGTCCTGCCCCCTTTTTCTTATTGTTCGCTTTTTGCAGTTTGCTGCTTCTATCAACGAGCTAGTTGCCACTTATGAATCGAGGGCTCGCAAAGACGGGCAGCTTGTCGAGGATGCGAGGAAAAGCGCTTCGACATTGAAGGGAAAACACGACGAGGTGGAGAGGAGACTTTCCCTCGCATCGGCAAAACTTTTGGATCTTGAAAGGGAGAAGATGATACTGAAGGAGAAGTCGGTCAAGTCTGCGGGTTATGCGCTTGATTTAAACGAGGAGCGGATGCGGTTGAAGGCCGATATAGCTTTGTTGAGGAGGCAGCTTACGGCAAAGGATGCTCATCATGATTCCTAAGTCAAAAAGGCTCGAAAAGAGGCGAGGCGAGAGTTAGCCGGAGGTTCCAAGTTCGGGTCGACAAAATTAGGGCGAGTGTGGACCAGCTGGAGGGTGTCAAGAGCAAGGAGCTTGATCTGGCCGAGGTTAACAGCAATCTGGAGCTCTTGGACATCCATCAGAAGGATAATCCTCCAACCCTCGAAGCCAAGGCATAGAAGTTGATCGGCTGGAACGCTAATTTGGTCGGAGCGGATGAGGAGTTTGATAAGATCGCCTCCTGTTTGAAGGAAGGGTTGGTGGTTTCTTCTGTTTTGGAGGACTCTGTTGCTACACTCCTCTAGAATGATCCGGTCGAGCTTACCGCGGCTAGTGTCGGTGTTACTAATCATGCTGGGTCCAACGAGCGCCTGTCTGGAATTGCCGATCTCACGAATGAGGACGGTGAAGTAAATCGCCATGTGTGGTAGCTTTTTTGTAATATGTTTTATTAGATTTGTATTTCTTCGTATCGAACCGATGCCTGGACGGCTCTATATGGTTTATAATGACCTGTTTGATTCCTCAATCTTGCCGATGTTATTTGATTTAGGAAATATAATGCGATTTTGCCTTTCGTACTGATTTTTGTTTTGATTTGGACGTGCCTCGGCACGTCCAAGCCTCATACTAAACGATGTGTTTCGAAACGATATGTTTGGTATTATGTTGAGACGTTGAATACCAGTGTGTTGTGAAGCGGTTACTGGGTTTAGATTTCACTTTGGTTTTAGGGTTTGCGATGTGGACTCGGCTTACGTTCCTGTTTCGATAGTAAAATTGTGAGCGGTTCGGTCGAGGTATATCGTTTCTTTCCTCTGGTCCGGATATACTTGCCTTTAATTTATATAGCGCGCTTTAATCCGTGGTGGATTGTAAGAGAACCGCAATCCGTATAGGATGGTGGTTAAAATCTGTAAGGGATGTATTAATTCGTTGTTGTGGCCAGCAACAGACGAAAATGATAGGTGAGTAAGGGACGATGTATTGATGAAAAAATTTCTGCACAAGGTTGCATTTTACGAAGATGGGAGTATGAATATACGTACCCACTCCCCCCCCCCCCCTTTAGAGGGGGGACGGCTGAATCTTTCCGAAGATTGGTTGCCTACGTACCCTTTTCAGGGATCAAGCCGTCTCGTGGTTCATGTTTAGGACGTGGTGGTTTTAGTGATAGTACTTCTTGAGGTTCATTGCGGTCCACGACCTTGGATGGGAATGTCGGACATGTTGGCGAGCTCGTATACTCATGGGCGAACGACCTTAGTGACTTTGTAAGGTCCTTCCCAATTGGCTCCGAGCTTACCAGCGTTGCGTTCTGCTGTGTTTTGAAAAACTTTGCGAAGGACCAGGTCTCCCTCGTTGAATCTTCTGCTCTGAACGTTAGAGTTGTAGTATTTGGTTGTTTCTTGCTGGTAGTTTTGTATACGGATAAGGGCTTAAACGCGTCGTTCGTTCAGTAAGTCCATTTCGACGAGGAGCATCAGGTGATTGAGTCCTTCTTGTCCAGGTAGAAGTATGCGTCGTATGCCGGGAAATTCGACCTCGAGAGGAATCACGCACTATGTTTTGTAGACAAGGGCGAAGGGTGTCTCGCATGTGGCGAGCCGCGGGGTAGTTCGATAGGACCAAAGTACACCTTCTAGTTCGTCGGCCCATCGGCCATTTTTCTCGTCGAGGCGTTTTTTGTTGGCTGCTTCTGCGTGTCCGTTTCCTTGCGGCTGGCGTGGTGTTGACTTGCTCAATCGTATTTTCCATTTCTCGCAGAATGCCTCGAATCTTGTTGAGATAAATTGAGAGCCGTTGTATGTGACGATTTCGTATGGGACTCCGTGTCGGCATATGATGTTCTTCCAGACATAGTGTTCTACCTAGGCATCCTTGATGCTAGCGTAAGAGTCTGCTTCGATCCATTTAGAAAAATAATCTGTCAAGACTAACAGAAATCTTTTTTGCTTAGATCGGTGAAGCGGGCCCGACGATGGCCATTGACCATCGCATGAATGGGTAAGGCGAGGAAATTGATGACAACAACTCGGTTGGTTGGTGAATCGTTAGGGCTTGTCGTTGACATTTCTCGCACTTTATAGAAAATTTCTCGCAATCTTTCACCATGGTTGGCCAATAGTAGCCGGGCCGTTTGATTTTGATTGCTAGGCCTCTTCCGCCGGAGTGGTTGCCGCATGAACCGCTGTGGACTTCCTCCATTACTTTCCTTGCTTGCGAACCTTCGACGCAGGTCATTAGTGGTCCCGAAAATCTCCATTTGAAAACGTCTCCGTCGAGCATGATATATCGAGCTGCCTAAGCTTTAAGTTTCCGGGCAGCCCACTTGTCTGGTGGCACCTCTCCGTCCATGTTGTAAGTGCAACTAGGTCCCATCCATTCTTTGTCGTAGCCATACTCCCCTTCGTGTTGCACGTCTTCGTCCATATCGACCGCCTCGTTCTCGACGGGTGGTTCGTCTGGCGTATCAATTGCGTTAACAACTCCAGTTGCGTCGATGCTCGGATTCTCAATAAACTCGACATGGGGTCCGAAGTTGATGCTAGAGCGGCTAGTGCATCGGCTTGGGTGTTCTCGCCGCGAGGAATTCGGGTGAGTGTGAACTCGTTGAATCGTTTGGCCAACTCATGGACAATCTTTGGGTAGGTTTCCATCCTCTCATCCTGGCTTTGTATTCTCCATTGAACTGGTTTGCCATTAGTTGGGAATCGCAGAATGCGCTCAACTTTGGAATTTTTATCCCGTGAGCGAGTTTTAAACTGGCAATCAAAGCTTCGTATTCTGCTTCGTTGTTTAAAGCAGGGAATGCCAGCCGGTTGGTGATGATTGCTCTAAGATCTCGCCGGTTGGTGATATGAGGCGGATTCCTACTTTGGATCCCTGTTTTGAGGACGATCCGTCGACATCGAGTGTCCAGGTGGAACTAGGTGCTGGTTCTTCAATTCCTTCGGCTGGGAGCTCAACAAGAGTTTGTTGCCGGCGGTGGCTTCCACCAGTCTGTTGTGAGGCAATGGGAAGCTGTCCTTGGGGCATGCGTTGTTTAGATCGGTAAAGTATACGCATATGCGCCACTTGACGTTCTTTTTCTTTACTACGACGGAGTTGGCCAGCCAATCAGGATACTTTGCTTTGGCAATTGAACCGACTTTCAGTAGTTTTTCTACTTCGTCATTCACAGCGTTAGCTCGTTTTGGCCCTAGCTTCCTTCTCTTCTGCTTGACAGGTTTGAAAATTGGATCTACGTTGAGCTTGTGGCAGGCGATGTTGATGCTAATCCCCGACATATCTTATGTTGTCCAGGCGAATGTATGTACGTTCTCCTTCAAGAATGAGATCAATTCGCTACGGATGGACTCGTCTAGTGTGGCTCCGATTTCAACCATCGTTCTGGGTAATCATCATTGATGCACACCGAGGTCATGGGCTCGCACGTCGGCTCGGCTTCTTCCTTGCGAGCTTTCGTGATCTGTAATTGCTATAAGAGTTTGGACAGGTCCTTCTCGGACTCCTGGTCTATCTTTAGCTTCTTTGGATTTGCTTTTGTGTTCGTCACCAGGTTACGAAGCTTGTGCTCGGCGAGGAAACAGACCCGAGATTCCTTCTGGTTGCCCTTTAATGCCATCGGGGGTCGGGAACTTGATACAAAGGTGGTAAGTGGAGGGAATAGCTCGCATGGAGTTTATCCACGGGGTGCCTATGATAACGTTGTATATCGCCGGATGATCTGCTACGGAAAATTCCACGACCTTTGTTACGCCTTTCGCATGGACTGGGAGCCTGATGGTTCCTAGGGTCATCGTTGTATCGCCGTTGAATCTGGTCAGGGGTCTCAGGTCGGGTATTACTTCCGTCAACTTGATGTTCATTTGTCTGAGGGTGTCTCGAAAAATAACGTCGACTGAGCCTCCTGTGTCAATCAATATTCTCGCCACGTCGTGGTCTCGAATAGTCCGCTTAATGATGAGAGGGTCGTTATGTGGTTTATCGATGCCGACGGTTTCTTCTTCGGCGAAAGAGATGACGATGTTTGGGATGTTAGATGGTTCGGCCCAATTGACGCTGGTTTCGTCTCGGCGCTGAAAAGCCTTGATTGACGACACCGTGTCAGCGCAATACCGCGATCCTCCCATTATCATGTTTATCCTTCTCCGAGGCGCCGGTGGTGCTTCTTCCTCGTTTCTTCTGCCTCGCTTCAGGATATCTCCTTGATTTTGTTCTGCCAAGGTACCTCGGTTTGGCTTGTTCGGGTTTTCCTCTTCTCGTTCAAAACCTTTGAGGGTCATACCAGGAACTTAACCCCCAACTTCGCCCCTAAGCTTTGACAGTTTGATGTGAGATGCCTGTAGCACTGATGATGTTCGCAGTAGGCCTTCTCGTCGAAGTTGCTGGAATTCCTCGTCCATGTATTTCATGGTGCCTTTTCGTCCGGCTCCCACTTGATAGTTATGGGCACCTTGGAATTTTGGTCCTTCATGATGTATGAATCTTCCGCTATGGGTATTTCTCCGAGGGTTTGATTGATTTGGGGCCGAGGCAATGTTTCGGCTTGTCGGCTTAGTTGGTTCAAACCTCTCCTCGAGGATCTTCATTTCTTCTTCATCGATGATGAAATCTGAGGTCCAATGTAATGCGTCTTGAATGGTATGAGGTGTGTTCAATGCGATTTCCTTTCGGAAATCTGATTTGTACCACGATGCCTTCTTTAGCGCGATGAGCGTGGCTCGGTCACTCACGCCTTCCAACTTCGATACCACCGTCTTGAACCTTCCCATGAAATTCTGTAGTGACTCTGTTGGTGCTTGTACCATGGTCCACAGGTCGGCGTCAGAAGTCTCCCGTTCCATGAATCGGAGTATTGCTTCAGGAACTCGTCGGATAGTTGCTGGAAATTTTCAATCGAATTTCTCTCCAATCTTGAGAACACATCGAGGGCGGCTCCCTTTAGATGTTCCACGAACAGGAGATAGAATCCAGTGTCTTTCTCGTTGTCCTTGAGTTTAGATCGTCTCATCGTTATCCGGAAGGCGGTGATATGGGCCTTCGGGTCGGTTGTTCCGTCATAGAACGGGATCCTGATTTTACCTGGATCAGATACGATTGCCTCGGTGATATGAGCTGTGAAGGTAGTCCTTTGTGTTTCTTCTAGCATCCGATCGATCTCGGGTGCCGCACTGATTGCGTGATGTACTTTTGAACGTATGGTTTGCATCTCGGCGTTTTTTTGGGCCAAAGAATCTTTGATCTCATTCAATTCCATTATCTGGACTCGGCTTGCCCCATCAGCTCGTGCACGTCACATTTGCTCTACCTAGAGGATATTTTCTTCTTCTTCCGTCAGGTTGTTGCCGAGCCGGCTTGAGCTAGGGATGTCTTCTGCTGGCCTTGCCCCTTCTAGTGCCGAGGCGAGTTCACCACTTGTGATACCACCCGAGGTGTTGGTCCCTCCTCTTCGGATTGCTCCATCGGTGGCAGTTTCAGTTGTTCCGAGGTGAGATCCTACGGGCTCTGCGGTTTGTTGCTTCGTTCTTTGATATGGCCGAAGTGGGTCGAGGAGGAGTGGCCTCGTCGCTGCGGGCGTCACCTCGTCATATGGGTGCAACGGTGGCAATCCTCCGCTTGCCGAGTTCGTGAGGGGTGTCGAGAAGTTGAGTGCCGCCAGGTTGAGACCAAGCCTCCTTATGAGCATCCTTGGGGGAATCATTCCCGAACCGAGGTATCCTGAGTGCAGATCTCTATTTCGACCTTCCGATGCCAGCGTCTCGACCCTTTCCGATAGGGTTTTGCTTGTCTTGTCCTGCTCATCCACCTTCTTCAGCAACGTGGTGAGCATATTCTTCAATACAGCCAGAGGCGCCGAGGTTGTCTCCATGGTTACAGGGGGACTGCCACTGGGTTCGACCCTACCGTCGCCATTGCCGCCGCCGCCAGATCCGCCGCCGTTGTTCACGTCATCGCCGGTTCTCTGCTCAACTTCATTGATAACTAATCTCGTTTTCTTGTTTTGCAGTTCGCAACTCTCTTCCTCCGTGTCCAGACGAGTTGACCGATGTGTACGAGGCTTTGGTAGCCGAGAAGGTTAACTGGAGACAACACTTCTCGTTGAGAAGAATCGAAAGAGCCCGAGCACTTATCGACGATATTTCTGTTAGTTCAGAGTCTCCGTCTTCTGAAGATACCAAGCTGAGCATGGGGAGAATGTCCATTCGTGCGAGAATGAGCTTGAGGATATAGAGGGAGTGAAACGAGCTGACGAGATGGATGTGGCCCTTGCTACTACTGAGGTCATAATCCCCAAGGTCGCTATTAAAGAGGCGAGTGTTGATGGAAAAGGCCCTATCGATTTTTCCGAGCCTTTTGCTCCTGGTGCCGAGGGGAGGGAGGCCGTGTTAGCTCTTAAGCCGATCTCCATGCCTCTTGCTTCTTCCTTGACGAAACGTGCCGCGACGTTGAAGCGAAAACGATCTGGCTCTGGAAGTGACGCCAAAGCTGTCGTGATCAAGAAGGATGATAAAAGGAGAGCACGAACAGTAATCCCCGAGGTGGCTGTTGCGGAGACGAATGTCACTGGAAAGGATCCTGTAGATTTCTCCGAGCGTCCTTCTTCTGTTGCCGATGGGAGGGAGGCCATGTTAGCTCTTCAGCCGATCTCCAAGACTGATCAGTAAGATTTTTTTTCCTTAAGAATCAATCTTTAAGTTTACTCATATCATTGTAGTACTTAAGGTGTCAGTCCAATCGGGGTTTAGTTCAATGCAACAAGAATGCAAGAAACTCTTTAATTCAAGCAAACAATTGGGGCTTTTATTTTCTAACAACCTAATGGTTCAAATTTAAAGCAAGCAAGTAAATAACACTAAAAACGATTAAGACAAAGATTAAAAGAGGATATTTTGGCAAGGCAATTGATTTGGAGAAATCTTGAGCTAAGCAATGATGTCTATCCAATCACAAAAGTGTATTTCCTTAAGCTTAGAACACTAATCAAGATTAGCCTAATCTCTTAGCACTAATCACTTCACTAATTACAAATTCAAGATCAAATTCTCATTTGTGAAAATGTAATTAACAAGCATTAAACATAAGTTCTATTAGCCAAGATTCACCTTAGACATTCACTCTCATGAGCTAAGTATGAAAATCTCTTAATTAGTTCATTGGGGAATTTCATCAAACACCTTGTGTGCATGAAATTCTCTATGATATAGATTAACTATCTCTAGCCTAATCTAGCATTAAAAACACTAAATAAAAAAGGAAATAACATCATTAAGCTCTAGACATCAAAGATTAACAAAAGAAATCCCTAATCTACCAAGCCCAATGATCCAAAAGGGATCTACTCACTAATCATATTAAAACCCTCAAATCCCATTAGATGATTGATAATGAAAGAGATTAGAGAAATTAAGAAACTAAGACTTTTAATTTCATAAAACTCTAGATATCTCTTACAAAATGTTTAGAACCCTAAAAAGAGGTTTCTTTGCTCAAGAACAAGAGAAAAGAAAGCAGAGATCCTGAAAAATTAGATTTTCAAGTATTTATAAGGTCTTGGGCGAACCGGGTCAACCCAGGACAAACCGGGTATTGACCCGGTCGGGTCTGGATCGAACGGCTTGTGGAGATTTGTACCGATCGGGTCTGGGTCGGCACAAGTGGGTCGGTACAACTCCTTTGAGCATAACTCCTTTGGGCGCCAGACGGATATGTCCCCGCTAAATCTAATGTATCTTTCGAACCACCGATTAGAATGATTTCAAACCACCTCTATAAGACTGCTAACTCAATTATCTACAATTTCTATGAAGACTTCCGAAGCTAAATCCGAACGTAAGTTGTTCATTTTGCGTGATATTTTGGTGACTTTGGCTGGTTTCGATGAGGACAAATTGGGTTTTGTACCGACCAAGAATTGGTCGGTATGGGGTGATCTGGGTCGGTATTAGTCTCTACCCCAGTACCGAGCAAGTGTACCACACCAGGGCAGGTCGGTACTGGACTTTGAAGTTTGATGCCGAGCAGGCCATACCGCTTAGGGACGGGTCGGTGTTGTTGTAAACAAAGGATGCACGTCGGGTGAAATTTGGCCATCATGGGAGTGAAGCTGGGTTGGAGAGGTTTGTACTGACCAGACTTGGGTCGGTACAAGTGGGTCGGAAAAAATCCAGACTTGTACCGATTGGTGGTACCGACCTAGAGCCGGTCGGCGTTGGTCTCTAGTCTCGCGGCCAGTCAGACATACCCTTAGTAAAATCGCCGTATCTCCAGGGATACGCATCTGAATGGCCTCAAACCACCTCCAGTCGACAGATAACTCATCGGGATACAATGTTCATGAAGGCCATTGAAGCTGAATCTGATCGTAAGCCCTTCTTTCTGCCAGTTCTTTCAGACGCTTTGGAATGATCCGTGCATCCTATTTTGCTCCATTACTCCAAACATCTCCAAAATGTCTTCAAACACCTAGAAAACACTCGAAATGAATGCAAGATTCACTAGGACCTAATGCAAACTAACTAAGCCCTAATTTAGACTAAAACACTAAGAAAACTATGAGAAACACATGCATGAGACCTAAAACACTAAGCTAGATGCATGCTAAAAGGGGTAAACTATGAGTATATCAAAGACTCATGCCTCTTCCTCGACGAAGCATGCCGGGGTACCGAAGCGAAATCAATCCGGCTCAGAAGGTATTGTTGAAGCTGTTGTAACCAGGATGGATGATAGGAAGAGACCGCGTACGTCCCTTCCTATATTTGATCATGATACTTCTAAGTTGATGGTGAATGATGCTTCAGTGTCCGGTACCTTGTTCTCGAGGGTCGGTGCTTCAAGGCCGAGGGAGTGGACGCTTCTTCAACACCGTGCAGTAGTGGTCCGGTGTGATGGCTCGATATTCTCCCTAACTTGAGTATGGCTGCAATACCGGGCGGTCAAGGGTCGGTGCTATGGACAGGTGTAGTTAGTCCGAGTCCATCCTTGCTTCTAACCATCTTCTCATGATCCAAACCCATGTGCAAGCTTTTCCAAGGTCTCCAAAAGTCTCCAAAGCACCTAAACACACTCCAAAACATGCAAGACTCTCTAGGACCTAGTGTGAACTTTCTAAGTTCTAAATGAGAACAAAACATTAAATAAATGCTATGAGACCATATGCAAAAGAGACAAAACCTAAGTTAAATGAATGCTTAAAAGAGATAAAATATGAGAATATCAGTTCCTCAAAACAAGGAAGTACATCATCTATTATTTGCAGGAAACAAGATAACTAAATAAAAGATTGAGTTAAACTTAATCGATGAACCTCTTATTGGGCTTCAGAATGATTGTTGAATTCTTTTTGTTGTCCACTTCCTTAAGCCCACCGTGATCTTCTCCTTCACAACTTCGACACTTATCAATACTCCCATCCTCTAACAAAACCTTGTCCTCAAGGTTCATGAAGAAATCTGGGAAATTGAGTTGAAAGCGAGCTGTCGTGTTTGTGTCGTCTCGCATTTGTATCGTCTTTGTGCCTTCATTAATGATATAAATAGCGAATAATTTGTGCCCTTGTCGAATCTCTTTAGTGATATCACGTGCATCGATCTGCAGATTGAATTGTTGTGTTGCTTATTCCTTGCAAAGTGCAACGCTTCCCTTCCCAATCGAACTCCATGGTCTGTGCTCTCCAATCAAAAATTATTGGACCCAAAGTTTGTAACCATTGAATCCCCAAAACTAGGTCAAGGCCCACTAATGGTAGTGCCTTCAACGTCACAAAGATTGTCACCTCCCCATTGTTATTTTAACATCTTTGTAATGGCCGTGACATTGAAGCGGAGAGCCGTTAGCAAGTCGAACAGCAAAAGGTGTTGTTCGTGTGAGCTTCAGATTGAGCCAATTCGCCGCCTTTTCACTAATGAAATTATGTGTAGATCCTCTATCCACCAGAGCTACCACGGTTTTATTGTTCACCATCTGATAACACCGGTTTTTAACCATTTTTATGGATCACTTTAATATCTTATGCAGGTGTTTTAACTCCGTTTTCAATGGTTTTCAAGTGATTTCTATGTTTTAGTGTTTTGAAAGACATTTCAGGTAATTTGGAATAAAAGAGTGCCTTTCGGAACAAAAATACATTTTTGGATAAACTCGGACAGTAAGAAGTTTTGCAATCAAAGAAGACTTCTCACCGTCTGATCATCACCAAATTTGCACACAACAAAGTAGATACAACCAGCTTTCAAATGCAATTGGATTGGAGACGATCCAATGGTTGGATCCTTAAATATACCCAAAGCAATGAAGGCAGATGAAGCTGCCTCGAAGAGAAGTCCACCGCGGCTGGAGAGTCCCGGCCCGCGGCCAAGCATCAGCTCGCCGTGGCCAGGAGAGCTCAACCCGCAGCCAAGCAGCAGTTCGCTGCGGCCAGAAGGCACGCACCCGCGGCCGACTCCTGTTTCGATCCCGAGGCCCATTTTAAGGCCCGAGTTAATCCCGACACTTATTAATTAAGCCCTAAACGTTTCCCGACGAAGGAAGATGCTATATAAGCTCGTATTAGGTCATTCTAAAGAGACAACTCGTTTTTAAAAGCAGAGAGAGAGGAAGCGCAAGGAGATCATCATCGATCTCCGTCTTCAGTGTTCTTCGTTCTTCGCTTTTCTTTTTCTTTAATTCTGCTATACTTGATTACTTTAATGATGATCTGTTACAGTATGATTGAGTAGTTCCCTCTTTAAGCATAGGGATCCCAAGGGTCTCTCATGGATTGATTTATTATTAAGCTATTGGATTAAGACTTCGATTAGGGTTCTTCATTTTATCCTTATTGTTAATGTTTTTGCTTGATTATTCATCTTTGCAATTGAACTTAGGTATTTTTAGAACTACGAAAGTACTGGATTCATATGTTTGACCTAAGGTAGACAAGCAAAACCGTCACAAGATACGAAAGTATACTTGTGGAGGGATTGTGAGCGTTAACGACTTTTGAGTATAATCATAACTTTTTGCGCGGCCGGAGACGAAAGCTACCGGTCGAGTACTAAAGTTATCGGTGTGTAGGGTGTATGAAAGTAGACTACACACAGTGTCCGTGTTCCAAGTTCAAGAATCCAAAAACGACAAAAAGTCGTCTTAAAAATCTTAGTCAATCGCTTATTTTAATCAATCATGATCCCTAAGGAGTTCCCGAATGCCTAGTGTCCCGTTTAATTGTTTACAACCTCGTTTATTTTATTAGTTTAGACTTTAGTGACACAAAACCAAACCCAAATGATTTATGTTCTAGTTTGATTTAAGTATCTGATTGATTCGTACCAAAACAACAAAATCTATGTGGTACGACCCCTAAGTACTACAACGCACATATGTGCACTTGCAGACATTTAGGGTTATAAATATAAAACCTGAAGCTTAGTTAAAATATGTACGCATCACCATCGCAGAGATGCGCAAAGTCTTTGGTGAGCTCCAGCCGGTCAAAGCATACAGCGAGATCTCGGGTGTCCCTGCTTCCGGATCGCCAATTGATCTTCATCTTCCTCGTTTTCTCCTTCCATGAGGAGCAGCTGGGACTCTTCGCACCTATGTCCGGGCATTTAATGTTTCTCGCAACTGAAACAGAGTCCCAAGCTACGCTTCTTTTTGATTTTATACCAACTCAAATTTTTTGGGGTGGGGGCTGAGCTATCTCGAGTTGTTGGCGTTAAACTGTGTGGCGTCGAATTAGAGAACCCCGACCCTTTCCTCTGTTTTTGAAGCTGGTCGTCACGCATCCGTGCAAGTCCAATCACATCTTCCAACGATTGTGGTTTGAACATCCGTATGGGATCAGCTATGTTTGAATTCAATCCACCGAGATATGTGCCAAAAAGAGCTTTCTGAGTCCAGCCTTCTACTTTATTTTGCAAACGTACAAATTCTCGCTGGTATACTCGGAGGCTACCAGTTTGTTGGATTTTTGACAATGTCTCATCAAAGTTATCACCGTCTATTGGACCAAAACAAGCCCACATCTCCTCTTCGAACACTGCCCATGTCACCTCGATATGATCCTCGCCGAGAGCCTTCGATGTTGCCTGCCACCACTCGTTGGCTTCGTCTTCAAGATGGTAGGATGCGTATTGCACCCGCTGCTCCAGAGGCGTATCCTTGTATGAGAAGAACTGCTTCACTTTGCTTATCCAAGACGTCGGATCACCACCACGGAATCGAGGGAACTCCAATTTCACGGATCGTGCTTGATAGATAGGGTTTGTATGGACATTTTCTGCACGACTCATCGGATTGTGCTGGTGGTTGCCTTCGCTTCTTCTTGCAGATCGTTGCGTGTGAGCGGCTTCCTTATTGTTGGTCACGGCTTCCATTAGGCGATTAAGGGAATCTTCAATGCTCTGAAACTTGTCCGTTACACCCACATTCATCTTTGCATCTCATCTTGCATCTCTCCAAAACTAGCTTCTAGATCTTCAATTCGTTCCTTGTTACTACACATCCTTGACACCTCAATTAAGTGGTCTGAATCAAGGTATTTCTCTCGCTCGTTTTTTTTTTTTTTTTGTGAAAGAAAAGAAAGCAAACGTCTCGACACCACCAGTGAGTGGTCCAAATCGAGTTTAGAAAGGGAAAAAAATGAACGTGCTCTGATAACAAAATGATGAGCTTTTGTCCCAATCAAAGCAAAGAGAAAATAAAACACACAAGAACTTTCTTAATAGGTAGTTGAGACTACCTTTGTTTTGGTTTTTCATTGATTTATATAGAAACAAAGTACAATGAAGCAAATAAGAGGTTCATTTCCCACGATTCCTAAACAAAGGGTTATGGGAAAGTGGAATACTCGTTCCTCAAACCAAGGAAGTACAACATCCATTATTTGAAGGAAACAAGATAACTAAATAAAATATTAAGTTAAACTTAATCGATGAACCTCTTATTGGGCTTCAGAATGATTGTTGAATTCTTTTTGTTGTCCACTTCCTTAAGCCCATCATCAAGCCCACCGTGATTTTCTCCTTCACAACTTCGACGCTTATCAAGTTCTAACTTCCAATGTGCTCAAAATACGTTCTCATTCGTATAACATACCAATAGGGACTGATAGCCTAATACTGATCGATGTTAACAAAAAAAAGAGGCTAATTCTGATCAATTAGCGAATGTGTTACAAAAAATTGAGATTGTGCTAGAAAGAAATAAAAACTCCCAAGCGGTAATGAACCAAAGAAAGGTGATAGTCAGAGAAGAGGAGAAAGTGAAGAGGTAATTTGTAACATCCTTTTCTCGGGCCTCCGAAGAAACCGGAGAAACCGGGCATGTTAGGTTGGCGGACTAACCCCTTTCGGTTCAGTCGCCCGGTTTGGTCCCTTGGTGAGCACACAAGATCACTAGGAAAACGCCCATGTCACAATCAACAATAATAGACATATTCCGACCCTCGCTAACTTGTACAGAACAAAGGAAAGAGGAGGGGTGAGTAATGAGGATTACTCAGTGAGGATGAGCTTTTAGGTGACTCACTGTTCACTTCCAGACAAATACGCGAATTACTATTCATGAAAGTCTAATCATAAACAAGCTCAAACAAAAGGGAAACACAATGCGGTACAAGAGCACACAACCCCACCAAATTTGACACCCGATCATCGCCTTCCCGGAGGAAACCACCGATACCGGCGTGCCTAATCAAAATGAGTCACACAGACTTCAGGGGCTCGCCAACCCCCCAACGTTGGTTCCGATGCCAAGGTTATACTCCACCAGTTCCATCACACAGAATGTTCTGATGCCAAAGTATACACCCCACCAGTTCCATCAAACAAGACTCCGCACAATACCAGATTACATCATATAATTCTCATCCCTCTAGGTTCAAGACTCACAATCAGGACTCAACCAAGTTGTAACAAAGGGATCTCAACAACATCAATCAATTCACCAGATTATTAGGGTTCATTAATCATTAGTCCATATTCAGAAACTTGTGGATCAAGCAACAAACAATATTGGTAATAAACCCTAGAACATATCTGAAACAACCTATTAACAGATCTAGTAGTATTTGATGTCATATATATATATAGTCCATTAGCAAACAACAAGAAACACTAAGCAATTCAAATAGCTTGATTAGAGAAAAGCTAGGTTTAAGATAGGACTTGATCAAAAACAATAAAACACGTTTTGAAAGCAAGTGAGGGGCAACTAGTCCTCACCTTGGCATAGATGGAGGAGATGGAAAGGAGGAAGGAGAAGGCTCGTCATCAGAGTTCGAGGAGGAGCTCGACGACGGAGAAGGAGGCGGCGTGAAGGACATCTCACGGTGGCTAGGGTTTCACGCGGAGGAGAGAAGCGGCGAGGAGAGAGAAATCGCGGAGGAGAGAGAGAGGCGGCGCGGGAGAGAGAAGAGATGTGTCTAGGGATTTTCTACAAAGAATGAATGAGAGATTAACTAGATATTTATAGAGAAATTGTTTCCCGAAAATAAAAAAGGAAAACAAAAGAAAAAGAAGATTTGAATTTATTCAAAAATGAAATATAATTTTTGGTTGCAAATAGAATAAAAAAATGAAATATTTAGTTGGGAATATTCCGGAACGATCTAGAATAACTTTAAACCGGGAAATTAGAAAACAGAAATATCCCGACTCTTGAGAATCGAAGGTCAGGATATTACATAATTCTAGACCGGAATGCAAACAAAATTATGTAATCTTCAGTTCCAGTGGTGATGTAAAATATGGTTGTATACGCAGTTACCCACGATAAAGCTTTAGAAATAGGCTCCAAGGATGCACTTGGGAGCACCATTAACATATGGATTAGTAAATATACTTGCTGAATGAACAACACGTCATGTTGCACGACATTAATTCCACATGTAGAGTTATTGACCAATGACAAAAAAATGTTGAAATGAAATATTCATTAAAAAGTCATTGGATGTTGAAATAACATTTTTCTTGTCGGCTGGGAAAAATGTTCAATTTAAGTTTTGCAAAAGAAGGATCATTAGTCAGATTAATCCGAAATCGATATGTGTAGACGTTAATATAAATAAGGAAGAAAAAAAAAAAGAAGAAAGCATATGAGAGTGGTGGAGAGAGATGAGAGGTGTAATACCAAATTATCACCATCCTTACAACTTATTCTTCTTTGTATGTATTTTCGCAATTATGTTTTGGGTTAGTTTGAGAATAGGATAGTTTTAAGTTTGGAAATTAGAAAAATGTTTAGTTTGGTGTTTTTATTAGGTAATGGGTAGTTTGTGTGGGAACAATTTTTCAATAATGCTAAACTGTCCTTGTGTCTTAGAGAGAGATAGAGATAGAGACGTGTGTCTCTTAGATAAGGAAGAAAAACAACAAATCAACAAATCGTGTGAGATAAGAGAGAAGAAAAAAAAATTAAAAAATATTTATTTTTTCTTTTCTATTTTTTCAAAAACTTATATCCCTCAAATCATTGATTTATATATCTTCTTATAAAAAGTGAATCAGATAATGACATATATATTAAAAAGCATAGATTTTTTTCTACACATGTTGAAATTTGAATTTTTGAAAACAGACATTTTTATTTTAATTCAGATATGCGGTGTACGCGTATGCGGTGTACGCAATGTTGTATACGCGTATGCGGTGTACGCAATGTTGTGTAATCGTACGTAATGTAGTGTATGCACATGACAACCATATAGAACATTTAACAATAAAAAAACAAAACCCTAAATGGGTAATAGCGAGACCAAATTAAAAAACATAAAATATGACAACCAAAAAAACATATAACTATAGAAATCTAAACCCTAAATTGATAATAACGAACTCAAATTGAATAAAGTAAAGTATGACAACCATACATAATGTTATAATGTTATATTCATTTTAGCTTAAACAAATTTAAAAAATAATGTTATATAAATCCTACATTCTCACTCAACATCCTTAAACATATATTAAAAAAAGAAAATGTTGAACCATAAAAAACTAAACACTAAATGGATAATAATGAACCCAAATTGAAAAACGTAAAATATGACAACCATAAAAACATATAACTATAGAAATCTAAACCCTAAATGAGTAATAGCGAATCCAAATTGAATAAAGTAAAGTACGACAACCATACATAATTTTATAATTTTATATTTATTTTAACTTAAACAAAATTAAAAAAAATAATNATATAACTATAGAAATTTAAACCCTAAATGGGTAATAACGAACCCAAATTAAATAAAGTAAAGTATGGCAACCATACATAACATTTAACTATAGTGACCTCAATTGAATAACGTAAAGTATTCTAATTGAGATATGTGGTTTACGCAATGTTGGGTACGCGTATGCGGTGTACGCATTGTTGTGTACGCGTATGCGGTGTACGCAATGTTGTGTACGCGCATGCGGTGTACGCAATATTGTGTATACGTATGCAGTGTACTAAACCCACAAAGGGTATATTAAACCCTTTGGGATACCAAGTTCTAAAGAATACTATATACCAATAGGGATAAGAAACCCTAAAGGGAATTCTAAACCCTGAATTGAAACCCTAAACTATAAGGAAAAATACTTAATCCTAAGGAAAACTAAAGCATTCAGAGATACTAAATCCGAAGGAGTACTATATACCAATGGCAGATAATGAAAATACATATGGTGTACGCGTATGCGGTGTACGCTGGTGTACGCGTATGCGGTGTACGCGTATGTGGTATGCGGTGAAAATCATTATAGTTAAGATAAATCTTAACAATGTTATTTCTAAATGCTAATAAAGTTTTAATGAAGATGACTAAAATATTTTAGTTGGTGTACACAACACAACACATATAAGAGAAGTGTACACAACTAAGGTGTACACAAATGAAATGTATTGAGGTGTACACCTCAATTGTGTCTCATACTCTTCTTTCGTATTCCGTCCAGTAGCGGACCCATAAACTTAACACGTCTCATATTCGATTTTTTATTGGGCTATTAACCCATAGTCTAACATATTTTCTAACATGGTTGTGCTCATTTTGACTAGATAACTAGTAAATGTTCCATGAATTCCTCTAAATTACCAAAAGATAATCTCTTCTATTACCGGATTATAGTCTATCATGAGTATGAAAATGGATATCCAATAATCGTAAAATTCCAAGATATGACATCTCGTTCCTCCTTCCTCATTTACCGTTCATATTAAACATCTTCCTTTCTCTACCCTGCATCACTTGACCAATATACCTTCCTCCTCCGCCGAAAACTATAAGAACTTTACAACAATGTTCATCCTAAAGATCATGGTTTTGTTACTTGGATTGTCTTAGTCCCTAATGCAGCTTGTTAAGAAAAAGGTTTGAAACCCATCTTTTGTGTATATAGTTTTAAAGTCAAAATCTAACTAATAACCAACTCTGGATACATAACACATAACCAACTCTAGGATCAATCAACATCACAAGGCACACTCACACGATGACAAGGCAGCCTTAAGAAGTTTCGTACTTTGATTTCGTATTCCCTTTTGTTAATTGCTCTTATACTTGAAAACGTGAACTTAACCACACCAGAAACTATCGTTTTTCTAAATCAACCACTCACCAAACTAGACCGATCCTTGATACCAAAAGATCATATTGCATCCACATTTACGTTTCATATTAAAGGATAGAGTCAACATCAATGAATAAAACTTCTTAGGATCGACTTGAAGAAGGTAAATACCCTCCTTAGCATTCAAGAAAAAGTTCTGCAATGTCATTTGTACCTGGAAATCGGAGAAGCAATTTCATTAGAAGGCAGCAAACATCTGCATAAAAGTATTGATTTTTTTTCACAAGCTAAAAGCAAATTGGTCAACATAAGGGCAAAATTTCGAGATTTAGTGAAAACCCAGATGGAAAAGTCGAAATATTTCTGAGAAATCGTAGAGAGGTTAAGAGAGACATGATCGAGTTTGCTGAGATGATAACAACCGGTTGACTTATCATGCTCTCCACCAAAAGAAGATTCATTCTGATAAAACTCTTCCCATTCTTGATCTGTACTGATTCTGTAAATGAAATCTTCATTGGCCATTTTTTTTTGCAACTCACCAGAGAAATTGTATCTTGCGAAATTTGCGAAGAGATCGAACGCTTGGAAAAGATGAACAAGTCGAAAGGGATTTGATCAATACCAGTCCAAGATATCTAGTCTCGTCGTTGTGGAAGAGGCAGACGCGCTTTGAACACTTTGCACCGGATTCCGACGCCGCCGCGGCCATTGTACAAACTACACATTTCTCGACTTTTTTTTAGCAAACTACCCATTTCTCTAATTTACAAAGTTGAAACTACCCTATAGCCAAATTTCTCTTCTGTTTTTTCGTCATGTGTTCTCGATCTATATCAATACTCTGTCGTCTACAGAATCTCTGACAATCTCTAGTAATCGAACCATTGTCTCTCTTCGTGATGATTTCGAACTTGGTTTCTTCAAACCTGCCCCAAGTTTGCAAGAAAGTGATCGTTGGTATCTCAGAATTTGGTACAAGACAATCCCGGAAAGAACCTACGTGTGGGTTGCCAACAGAGATAATCCTTTCTCCAATTCTACTGGAACCCTCAAAATCTCCGGTATTAACCTTGTCATCCTCGATCAGTCTAATATCCCTGTCTGGTCGACGAATCTGATTGGAGCTGTGAGAACTCATGTGGTAGCAGAGCTTCTTGCTAATGGAAATTTTGTGCTTAGAGACTCCAAAGCCAAAGGGGAAGATGGATCATTATGGCAGAGTTTTGATCACATATACTTTACTCCCGGATATGAAATTGGGCTTGGATCTCAAAACATGACATAACAGATTTCTTACATCCTGGAAAAACTCATATGATCCGTCAAACGGGTCTCTTTCGTACAAACTCGAAATTCAAGGGTTACCTGAGTTTTTTATTTGGAAGATGGATCTGAAAGTATTCTGGAGCGGTCCTTGGGACGGAATCGGGTTTAGTGGCTTACGTGATATGCAACGATGGAACTACATTAACATTGTTTACAACTTCACGGAGAACAAAGATGAGGTCGTCTACACTTATAGAGTCACCGCCTCGAGAATCTATTCGAGATTGAAAATGAGTTTCCAAGGGTTTTTACAACTATACACATGGAATCCGACAACAATGGAATGGGAAATGTTCTGGATGTCATGGAAAGGCGACTGCGATGCTTACGTGAGGTGTTCTCCTTATAGTTACTGTGACCCGGAAACGACACTAGTTTGTAATTGTATCAGAGGATTTGAGGTGAGAAACCAACAGGATTTGGAGCCTGAGTGTGACAGGAAGACGCAGCTGAGCTGCATTGGAGATGGGTTTCACCGGCTGAGGAATATGAAGTTGCCAGATATTGTGGATCGGAGGCCACTGTGGGCAAAAAAATTGGGTTAAAGGAATGTGAGGAGAGGTGCCTTAGGGATTGTAACTGTACGGCGTTTGCGAACACGGATATCAAAGGTGGTGGGGCGGGCTGTGTGATTTGGACCGGAGAGCTCACCGATATCTGTAGTTTTTGCCGATGTGGGTCAAGATCTTTATGTGAGATTGGCTGTTGTTGATCTCGGTTAGGCCTTTCCCACATAATCATATATATATATAATCAAACAACGTAATTAAGTTGGTTTGACGGTGAAAATATAATCAGAATCCCCAGCTAAGACCTGAAATTCTCTCGACTAAAACCGAAACTGTCTGAATCCGTCGGAAATTCCTCTGAAATTGGCCGAGTGTATCGGCTAACTAATTATTATGGGGGAGTGATATTCATGCATTTTCACTCTTTTTAGCAGGCATTTCGTCTCGGTTTTATGTCTCATTTCATGCATTCATTGTATTTTTAGGGAGTCTTGCATAGTAAGTAGAGGTTAGTGAGTCTTAGGTAGATCCTAGAGAGTCTTGGTGGTTTATTGGAGTCTTTTCAGGTGCATTTGGAGTCANTAATGCCTAAGTGTCTTGAAAACATAAAAATGTCTTGAAAACATTAAAACGTCTTGGAAAAATGATAATTAATTATCCCTTCTAGTTTTATTGTCTTTAAAATCATCAAAAAAAATATCAATGAAGTTTTACACAGAAAACAAATAAAAAATATAGAATCTCAAACATTCAAAACAAATTTTATATAAAATAACAAGTATATTAAAATTGAAAAAATGGTATATATCTGTCGGAATTTCCCCACCGATTTCCGACGGCTGTAAACGGTAGGAAATTTTCGTCTGATTTCCGAGGGAATACCGGTCGAATGTAAATACGACTGATTTCCGAGGGAATAGCGTCGACTATTCCGACCGATTTCCGACGATCTTCATCCTGTCGAAATTTCCCGACCGATTTCCGAAGAAATTATATTCGTCAGAATTCCCTCGGTATTCCGTCGGAAAATTCCGACGGATTGAAGGCCGTCGGAAATATCGTCGGAAATGCGTGTGTTTTCTTGTATTGATCCCTGGACGGTTATCTTTTCTGCTGCTCCTAATCGGCGGGTCATCTCCAGTATTCCTTCGAAAGACGACGATTGGGCCCTTCCTTTGTTTTTCTTCAGAATCGGTCCGGCTTCAACTGCCTCTGATGCGTCTATACTTCCATCGAGATGGATCCAAAGCAAAGGTTCGACTTCCTTTCCTTTTATATATATATGTTATCCTTCTGTGACTTTGTCATGCTCTCCTTAATTCAGCTGAGAAAATTTGTTTACCATAACCTTTTTAATAATTTAACTGTAAATGCAAGATACTAAACCCTATCTATATGAATGTGTACGATAGTGTACACTAGTACATAACCCACATCAGTCTAAATGTTCTATATAGAGCCCGCATCAGTGTATCTGTTTCTATATTGACTGCTACAGATACTACTTTTATTATATTTATCGTAACCCTTACATAACTAAACTCTAAATTTAAAATACTAAATCCTAAACCCAAGAAACAAATTTCAAATCCTATAAAAAAATTTAAACCTGAAATTGTGTATTTTATTAATTTTCAGAGAATTAGTATATTATATGGTTCCTATATATCGTCAATCTGTATAAATCGTTTCATTATTCCTTAGCTGTAGATTCGTTTTTCGAGTAAATATCTGTTTTTAAAATTCATTTCTTTCTTAAAGCTCCAAAAATAAGATAAGATGGGGAAAAAAATAAAACAAAAAAAGAGAAAAATAAAAAGGAGAAAAGAATAAGTGGTTTTGCTTTCTTGAGGGTATGTATTTTTCATATTATATAAGATATACATAATACTCTAGTCATACTCTTTATATGGTTACTTATCAATTTATAATTGTTTTTGGGTTATCCATGCTAATTTCTCAAACATAATTAGTTTGTAAAAATAAAAGAAAAAAAATATTAGAGGATAAATTATATTATTGAAATAAGGCTCTCTTTGAATTTTTGCTTGCAAAATCATTAATTAATAAGTTCACATAGTCAAGTTTTTAAATCATGTTTATTAAAGAAAAAAACCCACAAATATTGCTAAAAAAGTCTTATAAATATTATTATTATTATAAAAAAGTATACAATTTTTTTAGAAAGGTCTAACAAAAAAAATAAACTAAAAATGTCTCCTAAATTATTAGATACGTTTAGCAGTGATTTTTCTCTATGTTTCTCTCCTTCTCGGCCTGTGCAGCTTTAGGGTTCTCGGTTGCTTCCCCTTCTGCTTATATATCCGCGGAACAACCTCCTCTCCAAGTAATGAGTTGGGCCTTAAGGTTTAGGTTTAGGTTTAGTGTTTATTGGGTTTAACATGCTTGCTTCTTGGACGACGCTGGGTTTAGGTTTATGTTTTTGCTAGCTCGGGTCATTACAATATTGGTGAATCTCTATCCCATAATTAAGTTAACAACATGACTTAGTTAACTGACCATATTTGGCAATTGACCTGATCCACAAAAACTAGGCCATTTCCTAAAGGTTCTAACTTCCAATGTGCTCAAAATACGTTCTCTTTCGTATAACGTACCAATAGGGGCTGATAGCCTAATACTGATCGCTGTTCAAAAAAAAAAAAAGGCTAATACTGATCAATTGGCGAATGTGCTAAAAAAAATTGAGATTGTGCTAGAAAGAAATAAAAACTCCCAAGCGGTAATGAACCAAAGAAAGGTGATAGTCAGAGAAGAGGAGAAAGTGAAGAGGTAATTCTAGACCGGAATGCAAACAAAATGATGTTATCTTCAGTTCCAGTGGTGATGTAAATATGGCAGTTGTATACGCAGTTACCCACGATAAAGTTAAATTTTTAATCATGGAATTGTATGCTTTAGAAATAGGCTCTAAGGATGCACTTGGGAGCACCATTAAAATATGGATTAGTATAGTAAATATACTTGCTGAATGAACAACACGTCATGTTGCACGACATTAATTCCACATGTAGAGTTGTTGACCATTGACAAAAAAAAAAAAATTTGAAATGAATTATTCATTAAAAAGTCATTGGATGTTGAAATAACATTTTTCTTGTCGGTTGGGAAAAATGTTCAATTTAAGTTTTGAAAAAGAAGGATCATTAGTCAGATTAATCCGAAATCGATATGTGTAGACGTTAATATAAATAAAGGAAGAAAAAAAAAAGAAGGAGAAAGCATATGACAGTGGTGAAGAGAGATGTAATATGTATTTTCGCAATTCTGTTTTTTCGTCATGTGTTCTCGATCTATACCAATACTCTGTCGTCTACAGAATCTCTGACAATCTCCAGCAAGCGAACCATTGTCTCTCTTGGTGATGATTTCGAACTTGGTTTCTTCAAACCTGCCCCAAGTTTGCAAGAAAGTGATCGTTGGTATCTCGGAATTTGGTACAAGACAATCCCGGAAAGAACCTATGTGTGGGTTGCCAACAGAGATAATCCTCTCTCCAATTCTACTGGAACCCTCAAAATCTCCGGTATTAACCTTGTCCTCCTCGATCAGTCTAATATCCCTGTCTGGTCGACGAATCTGATTGGAGCTGTGAGAACTCCTGTGGTAGCAGAGCTTCTTGCTAATGGAAATTTCGTGCTTAGAGACTCCAAAGCCAAAGGGGGAAATGGATTATTATGGCAGAGCTTTGATCACCCGACAGATACTTTACTCCCGGATATGAAATTGCGCTTGGTTCTCAAAAGAGGACACAACAGATTTCTTACATCCTGGAAAAACTCATATGATCCAACAAGCGGGTCTCTTTCGTACAAACTCGAAATTCAAGGGTTACCTGAGTTTTTTATTTGGAAGATGGATCTGAAAGTGTTTCGGAGCGGTCCTTGGGACGGAATCGGGTTTAGTAGCTTACGTGATATGCAACGATGGAACTACATTAACATTGTTTACAACTTCACGGAGAACAAAGATGAGGTCGTCTACACTTATAGAGTCACCGCCTCGAGAATCTATTCGAGATTGAAAATGAGTTTCCAAGGGTTTTTACAACTATACACATGGAATCCGACAACAATGGAATGGGAAATGTTCTGGATGTCATGGAAAGGCGACTGCGATGCTTACGTGAGGTGTTCTCCTTATANGGTAAAGCCTGGCTTTCTGAGGAATGGTGAGCTTAAGCTCATTAAGCTGAAAGAGTCTGCAGAGTTGTGAGCCATAGAGTAACCATTTGTCAATGGCCTGGCCAACTTTTTCAGGGGTAATACCAATCTTGTCAACAAGAGGGCCCGAACATATGAATTGAAAAAGATCAGACACTGAAGAAACAACTGATGTGTTTTGTTGACTCATCGAGCTACGTCAGTCGCGACTGTGACATTTAACGGTGGTATTTTCACTGTTTCAGAGAAGGCGGACAACAACAGTGGTAAAAGTAAGACAACTGTAATAGGTCTGGGTGTTGGAGCCACTGTTCTGTTATTCCTGAGTTTTATCATCTTTTTCTTTTGGAGGAAACATAAGCAAGCAAGAACATTTGCACCTACTGAAAGTAACCTTCATTTCTTTTATTTGGTTTTCTCAATTTTATACTATTTGGTTTTCTCAAGTTTTAACCTTTTTTTGTGTGTTTGTTTGGTTGGTTGGTTTCGTGTCTGATTAAAACAGAGTACGGACGTAGACGCCAAAATATGCTTAGGGGAAGCGGGAGACATTTGTTTGGACAAGAAACAGAGGATCTCGAACTGCCATTGATGGAATATGACGTTGTTGCCATGGCGACCAATGATTTCTCCAACTGCAACAAGATCGGGGAAGGCGGTTTTGGAACAGTTTACAAGGTAAAAATGATTGGAAATTTTTTTGGACCGCTGAGTTCGCGACCGAGATGCAGCTGATTGCAAAGCTTCAGCACATTAACCGTGTCCGACTTCTTGGTTGTTATGCTGACGCGGATGAAAAGATTTTGGTCTATGAATACCTGGAAAATCTAAGCCTTGATTATTATATCTTCGGTAAGTGCCCCACCTTTTTATATATATGCTTTATCCTAAGGTTGAATGTTATTGGAAATAAGTTAATCTGTTTAGGTTGTGAATCATAAATTGTGATTGATTCTAGACAAAACCAAAAGCTCTCAGCTAAATTGGCAGAAGAGGTTCGATATAATCAAGGGTATTGCTCGAGGACTTTTATATCTTCACCAAGACTCGCGGTGCATCCACCGAGATTTGAAAGCGAGCAACATCTTACTTGATAAAGATATGATCCCAAAGATTTCGGATTTTGGGATGGCCAGGATCTTTGCAAGGGACGAGGAGGAAGCTACTACGAGGAGGGTAGTTGGAACTTAGTAAGCAATCAAAACACCATTATCTCGTAAAAACAAAATTCAATTATCTTTTGTCTTATAACCACCCACACTTTGAGTTTAATACGTTAATCATTCTGTATTTATAGCGGCTACATGTCTCCAGAATACGTGATGGATGGGATATATTCGGAAAAATCAGATGTGTTCAGCTTTGGGGTATTGCTTCTTGAGATTGTCAGTGGCAGGAAGAACAGAGGATTCACCAGCTCGGACGTGGATAGTAATCTTCTTAGCTTCGTAAGCTTAAACCAATCAAATTCGTTATCCCTTCATTGAGATTGATCAAACCTAAAAAGCTCTGATTTTTTTCATGAACAGATGTGGAGAAATATGGAGGAAGGGACATGGGATGCAGTTGTAGATCCGAATATTATAGATTTGTCATCACCGTCACCAACATACCGGCCAGATGAAATCTTAAGATGCATAACAATTGGCCTCTCGTGTGTTCAAGAATCTGCAGAGGACAGACCAACGATGTCATGGGTTGTTTTGTTGCTCGGGAGTGAAACAGAGGCGCTTCGTAAGCCTAGACCGCCTGCATATTACGTCGGAAGAATTCCTTGTGGTGCTGAAAGTGAATCATCGTCGTCAAATAACGAATCCACCATCTCGGAAATTAAGTCTTGATGTCATAAAAAAAAAAACCTTAATTCTATGATTAGAAACATTATTGCAGCAAAATAATTATAGAACTACATAAGTTCAATAAAGGAAAACCGAATCTTGTAGTATAAGTTAGCCACTTAGAATTGTTTTCCTTTCTTTCACATATGATTTTCCAATCACTTAATTTAATAATATATACGAACGTGTCTCCTTAATAACTTTCATTTTACCGAGATGGTGCATTCGTTATTTGACGATGAGGCGGTATCGTCGTACTCCTTTAATGATTTCCGTTTGGCTTTATTTTTTATTGGGTTTTCTTATCAATTTGGGCTTCTATGTTTATATCGGTTTTACTTCATTGTTACGTTAAGGTTTCCATTGAACATCTCCTATTTAAAATAGCTGCTATACTCGGATGTAAGTGGCTTTTGATATTTTTAATAAATGAGCTTTTAGCTAAACGAGCTTTCATAGCACATGGAAGAGTATTCCCAACCTATATCAATTTAAACGTAGATCTTCTTCATTTATTTCAAACCGATTATACACGAATCCTTTGAGAATTTTGTGTGTTTTCGTTATCTACCTTCCGCCTCTCTATCAGTTGGTATCATAGACAAAATGATCTTAATCTGTGTTCGAACTACTCGAACATGTTTCTAAAACGAAACCACCATGCGATCTTAATCCGTGTTCGAACTACTCGAACATGTTTCTAAAACGAAACCACCATGCGAGTAACGATTTTTGTCTAGCTCTCCTTGCGGTGCAAGAGAACCTCCAAGCCATAATCTCCAACTCGTTCCAGGTATTTGAAGACACCTTGCTACAATTTCATATTCAACAACGCGATGATTCTGATGTTGAGGAGGAAGAAGCAGGGGATTACCCGTTTGATCATGAACGCAATCTGATGCGACATGCTCATGAGGACAGAGAAATTGTTGGAGATCCGCTATATGATATCTACGATGAAGACGTGCCTATGGTCGATTTCATCTTTCCTGATGGAGCTTTCAAAGAAATCCATGGTGAAAAATTGGATTCCATTCTCAACGGTCAATTGAATCACTTGTGTTCATCGTGTGAGATGATGGGAAAGCAACATACAAATTGTGTGGAGATGATCTTACCTACAAAAGAAAAAGACCTTGTTGCTGCATGTGTTAGAAGGAGTCTAAGATTTTATGACTCTATATTTGAAGAAAGATTTCTCCGTACCCATATGTATATCAAAGAAAAGGAAGATCTTAGTGAAGACATCAAACTTGTACCAACAGAACATGTTCAAGCCCTCAACAAAGTCGACGAGAATAATGACGATACATACATGGGTGTGAAAAAACAACATATGAATTGTGTTTCATGGAAAAGGATTATCATCGACAAATCAAACGCGAGCCTCCAGATCGTGATCGAAGCTTTCTTTGCAATGAAGAAGATCATTATAAAAAGATCTATGGTGAGTTCGTCTATGACGATGAACTGATTGGTGCTGTTTGCGAGGATGAATTAATGGTTAAGAAATATAAAGATTCTACATATAAGGGATTTACGTCGGAAAAAAACAAGTTATTAAAAGGAGCCAATGCTCTTTTCAAGAATGAGAAAACACGTCCATTTTCTGGATTTTGGTTACACAAGTTTTGTCATAACGAGTGCAAGAACACCAAACCATTCACGAACTTCTTTTTGTGTTTTATAAAGAAGCTATTATCACACGATTTTGGATCCAATGTTTTACTCACGCCGATCGCCATGTTTGAGTTTAGGGATCATATTTTTTCATCGCCAGAGGTGCCTAATGCAGATTTGATAAAGATTTCAGTGAGCGTTGTTGTTCATCGTCAAAAAAATAAGGCCACGGGTTCAAACAATTCAGTGTTGTTTTGCTCTAGCTCTATTTTTCACTTTGCTCTTGATGGCACTGTTTTACAGCCACGATCTTTCACTTGTTTGCCTCTTCTCGTATGGGTAATAGCAGAAGGTTGACATGAGTGATNAATTGGATTCCATTCTCAACGGTCAATTGAATCACTTGTGTTCATCGTGTGAGATGATGGGAAAGCAACATACAAATTGTGTGGAGATGATCTTACCTACAGAAGAAGAAGACCTTGTTGTTGCATGTGTTAGAAGGAGTCTAAGATTTTATGACTCTATATTTGAAGAAAGATTTCTCTGTACCCATACGTATATCAAAGAAAAGGAAGATCTTAGTGAAGACATCAAACTTGTACCAACAGAACATGTTCAAGCCCTCAACAAATTCGACGAGAATAATGACGATACATATATGTGTGTGAAAAAACAACATATGAATTGTGTTTCATGGAAAAATGATTATCATCGACAAATCAAACGCGAGCCTCCAGATAGTGATCGAAGCTTTCTTCACAATGAAGAAGATTATTATAAAAAGATCTATGGTGAGTACGTCTATGACGATGAACTGATTGGTGCTGTTTGCGAGGATGAATTAATGGTTAAGAAATATGAAGATTCTGCATATAAGGGATTTACGTCGGAAAAAAACAAGTTATTAAAAGGAAGCCAATGCTCTTTTCAAGAATGAGAAAACACGTTCATTTTCTGGATTTTGGTTACACAAGTTTTGTCATAACGAGTGCAGGAACACCAAACCATTCACGAACTCCTTTTTGTGTTTTATAAGGAAGCTATTATCACACGACTTTGGATCCAATGTTTTACTCACGCCGATCGCCATGTTTGAGTTTAGGGATCATATTTTTTCATCGCCAGAGGAGCCTAATGCAGATTTGATAAAGATTTCGGTGAGCGTTGTTGTTCAGCGTTAAAAAAATAAGGCCACGGGTTCAAACAATTCAGTGTTGTTTTGCTCTAGCTCTATTTTTCACTTTGCTCTTGATGGCACTGTTTTACAGCCACGATCTTTCACTTGTTTGCCTCTTCTCGTATGGGTAATAGCAGAAGGTTGACGTGAGTGATGAGTTCGACAGCATGGGTTTGAATATTTCGGTGATGCTTTATTCTTGCGTACCGTTCCATCATAAACATCTCTTACCGAAGGTGGTGTTTGAGTTTCTTCACGGAGTGGTGTCCTCATCATTGCCACCACCGGGGCTCTTTCCAATTGTGAGTCTAAAGGCTTACGCTGACATCTTCACAAAAAGATGTTTTACAGAAGTTCTATCACAATGGGAGAGTCAATGTCGTTGGGCTTGGCGGAGGAGATTTTTCTCATTGAACCATTCACATTTTTGTAAGCACCAACACACACTTATGTCTTGGAGGATGCGACAAGATTAACGGCTCTCTCAAAGACAGAGTTTTCTGCGTGTTATGTTTCTTCTTCAGCCTTATACGACTACTTTGATTTGTGGTTATCATTACATTCGAGTTTCTTCCCTCGGTGAGGGAACAACATCGTAGTCGCCATGTAAAAGGTTGTTCGTATGGTTGATGTTGCAAATTGGATCCACTTCTATGAGTTCTTCTATGGGAATGCGAGAGCTGGTGCCCTGTTTTTCTATTGTTATATTCTTCGTGGTTTACTTGAATAACAGAGGTGGTGTTGCTGCATATTTCGATGGGCTGGTGGTGTTTCATTTTTACTCCTTTCGGGTCTCTCATAACAAGCATGAATCTGCTGCAATTTGTATGGTTACTTGTTGCATCTGGGGCTTTCGAATTTCTTGAGCATTCACGTATGACTGCTTTGCTTAGTCTGTGTATGCACATGATTGCTTTCTACGAGTACATCACGTTGCGGTTAACGGTTTTGTGGTCTCTTTCTCACACGTTCACAATTGTGCATTTATGGTTCTTTCATGTCATGTCGTTACAAATTTGGTTACACTGTGGAGTTTCTAAACGGGGACTTGAAGTTGTGCGTAGTGCACAATTGGGTTTCAACTACACATCCACAACAACTATGTGTTGGAGTGACGTTGCTTGCGAATCAAGCAAGGTGTTTTTTTGTTCTCACCCCACCTTTCAACTTGATTATAAACATTTGAGTGGATTACGAGCACACTTTCACATCTTTGTCTTTCAGCCGCCATCAGACACTCGATTGTCACTTGTCATGTGGATAATGATAAAACAAGTTGTTACTTTTCAACTCATGGTGTGCGAAGCATAAGTTGTTAGCAACGGAGACGTCGATTTGTGTTCATCCTCGTCAACAAGAGCACCTAGTTCGTCTTCTTTTGAGTTGTTTTTTGCAAACTTTATGGAGTTCAAAGAATGATAAAGTCATTGTGGGCATCGTGGTAAATGTCCCAAAGTCCAGCCATCACCGTTTATGTGTCTTTATCATTTGTGAAAATTGTTTTACAAACATAACAAAGTTTGTGTGTGCTGTTGAGTGGGATTTGGTTTCTCATGATGTGGTCTCTTATGGTTGTCTTTTCCTGGACCAAGTCACACTGCAGCTTGGGGAAATTCGAAGCTCTCCCTGTTTTGTGGCATTTTTTTCACGTGGTGTGCCTCATTGGGTTGATTTCATGATCTATGTTGCTGATAGAAGGGAGGAGGGTCTGTTATTGTGTCCATTTTGGATGATCAAACCAATGTTATCTCTTCTTTTGTTATTCACAACCGATCAGTGGGTAATATTTTCTCTCGTGCCATTCGAATTGGGGTTTTACTACGACGCTTATGTGAACAAACATGAGTACAATTTCGTAGGCCGGTTGGTTGCATTCATTGGTCGCGTAGTGTATTTCATGGAGCTGTCTATTCACCTTGGTGACGTAGAGTTTGTACAATTTCACATCATTACATGTTTGGCCACTTGTGATCGATGTCTTGTGCCTCATTTTGACAACTATTTGTTCTATGTGATTGCGGGCAGCAGAGAGTTCTCTCCTTTTTTTTGGCAATGGTGGGTTCACTTAGTGTTGGTTTCTAGTCCTTACACAATATCATGTGTACTCGTGTTATTCAGCCTTGCCATCTTATCACAAATGGGGCTACAACGTGCAACTTCTACGGGACAACTTGATTTTGCGAGTATGATCCAAATGAATCTCTTTGATGGTGTCACTACTACTCTTGGTTGGGATACAACTTTTTTGGATTCAAGCGTGATGGGTGGTCTTTCCATACCAACAACTAAGCTGCCTCACTGTTTGAATGCTTATTCACATTTATCGTCCCATTCGAGATGTTTGTTTCCACGAAGCAGTTGATAGAAAGGCAGGCACTTTTCGGTTTATCGGGAAATGAATCGGTTAAGTGCGGCGATACGGCCAGTTAGCCGCTAAACTTCTCGTTTCGTTGTTGGTGATGGAAGATCAAGGATTGCCGAGATCTGCTTGGGGTTGGCCTCAATTCCTCTCTGAGTCACAATATAGTTGAGGAACTCTCCGGATGTTACTCTGAATGTGCATTTGGTGGGGTTAAGTTTCATACCGTACTCATTGAGGATGTCGAAGCAGGTGTTGAGATGACCGATATGATCCTTGGCGATAAGGGATTTGGCCAGCATGTCGTCAATGTATACTTCCATAGTCTTGATGAGGTGACTGGCGAACATGCGATTTACGAGTCGTTGGTAAGTTGCTCCAGCATTCTTTAGACCGAACGGCATGACTTTTTAGCAATAGATGCCGCGGTCGGTGATGAATGATGTCTTCTCTCGATCGTCGGGGTGCATGAGTATTTGATCGTAACCCGAAAAGGCGTCCATGAAGGATAGTAGTTCGTTTCCGGCGGTGGCTTCGACCAGTCTGTCGATATGTAGAAGCGGGAAGCTGTATTTCAGGCAAGCTTTGTTGAGGTCGATGAAGTCAACACAAATTCTCCATTTTCCGTTCTTCTTTTTCACGACAACCGGATTAGCCAACCAGTCTGGATACCTGACTTCCATGATTGATCATGCGCTGAGTAATCGTTCGACTTCGTCATTGACGACATGGGCTTTTTCTGGACGGAGCTTGCGCTGTTTTTGTTTGATTGGTTTGAAGGTCGGATCGATATTGAGCTCGAGGTTCGTGATCTTCGAGTTGATTCCGGGCATATCTTTGATCGACCAAGCAAAATCCGAGCGTTCCTTTTGAGGAAGCGGATTAGATCGCTTTTGATTTCTTCATCTAACTCGGCCCCTATGCCGACACATATTTCGGGATTGAGCTCGTCGATATTGACTTGAATGATTGTTTCTCGTCTTGGCAGGTCGGGATCAGTATTCTGGCTTAGTAGATTAGTCGTGGTTTTGCTTGCGCTGATGACGCATGTACGAGATGCCGTTCTTAGTTTGCATTTGTTGATATAGCATGTCCGAGACATTACATGATCGCCTTTGAGGGTAAAGATTCCAGATGGTGTTGGGAATTTCAAACACTGAAAGTCGAGACGACAACCTTCATTGCGTATTACCACGGTGTCCCGAATATGAGATTATAGATCGCCGGTTTTTCTAGGACCAAGAATTTAGCCATCTTCACGATTCCGCCGACATAAATGGGTAGTTTGACTGTTCCCGCGGTCATGGTTTGTTCTCCTAAGAACCCGGTGAGTGGCTCAATGTTCGGTTTGATTTGGGAATCCGGGAAATCCATGTTTCTTAGTGTTTCTCTAAATATCACGTTTACCGAGCTGCCAGTATCGACCAGTATCCTCCCAACGGCAACATCCTCGATGAGTAAATCGACGACTAAAGGATCGTTGTGCGGCATGTGAAGCCCTTCCGTATCCACCTCAGAAAAGGTTATCGGTATCCCGCCTGTTGTAGCTCGGTTTTCTCGCTTTGCCGCGATCGCTTCTCTATTATATTCCTTGATTGCCCGAACTGAATAGTTGCAGGATTTGAGTGCTCCCATAATCATATTGACTTGTTTCCGAACCTGCGGGATGTTCTGATTTTCGGGTTGGTCCTCCCGATCTCGTTTATGTTGTCCCGCATCCGTATTGGTGTTTGCTTATTCGGGATTTCTGGTTGTGTTCAGCCTTTCGTTGTTGTCGCGACGACGACCTTCATTGTTATCGTTACGGCGGAATCTATTACCAGGCCGGAATGCGCTTTCGACCAAGACCTAACCCCTTTTTGTATTTCAGCAAAAGGAAATCCTTGAGATGTCGGCATTCCTCGGTGTTATGACCCTCTCTGTTGTGAAATTAGCAGAATGGCTCTGAGTCACAAGCTGGCTCTTCTGGATCCTCGTGGCGGACCCATGTATTCCAGGGTTGTTGCGGTTGAATGGCGCTGATTTGCTGAGTTCCAGGTCGTCTTTCGTAGTGGTTTCGGGTTTCGCGATACCCCTCTTTCGGCTTGTCTTTGGGAGCGATCTGCTTAGAAAGGGCGTACTGCTTGTCTTTTGCGGCTGCCTCTTCTTCCTCGAGGATGTAGATGTGTGATTTGTGTAAGATATCTTCCAGAGTGTTAGGACAGTTGCGTTTGATCTCTTTGTGGAAGTCCGACTTGTACCATGTCGCCTTGTAGAGGGCTTCGATTGCGGCTTCGTCGTCGATGGTGCAGTGAGACACTATTGCTTTGAATCGGTTCATGAAATCACGTAACGGTTCGTCACTTTTTTTGTTCGAGGGCCCATAGGTCGGCATTCCGAGTTTTATGTTTGATGACTTTTGTGAACCGCTTGAGAAACTTGGTTGAGAGTTTGATATAGTTGTCGATCGAGTGTGCGTCTAGCTGCGAGAACCAATCGAGCGCGGTTCCGTAGAGGTTTTCTTCGAAGAGTTGGCATTTGGCAGCATCCATCCTTTCCTTGGTGTCGAAACAGAAACAGTTCATCATGATTTTGAACGAGGTCATGAAATGGCGAGGGTCTGTGTGGCCGTCGTACGAGGTGATTTTTATCTTTCCAGACGCCGAACCTGGATATTGATAATTCGTGGTGTGAACGGGGTCTTATGGGTCTCTTGAATCACACGATCGATTTCGGGTGCCGAGCTAGTTGCTTGGAGGATTTTAGAGTTCATGTCTCAAATTTGTGCTTTTATGCCCTCGATATGTTGGTCTAGAGAAGCCTGTTCGGTGACCGATCTAGTCGTTCCATGCCCAACCGAGCTCTGATGAGGAGGTCGGAGTACGGTGCTTTGTCTTGGAGGCGGGTCGGGGAACATATTTTGGCGTAAAGGATCGAGTGTTTCATCGTCAGGCTGAGCTGTCTGATTCTGTTGGAGTTCACCGATCTGATCCATGAACTCCATCTGAGCTGCTATCAATGTATCGAGTCGTTCGTTATTCTTTTTGTTCATCTCTTCAAGTAGATCGTTATTTTTTTGTTCATCTCGGCCAGTTGTGTTGTTAGTTGTGCGGCCATGGCATGTAGAAGAGTGGACTGGTCAATTTGAACTATTGCGGCTACGTTGGTGTTTATCGGAGCAGGTGGTGGTATATCGTCGCGTCCGTTGGTCGAGTTCCGATCTTCCGGGTTGAGATTGTCGAGCCTGTTAACATGGGCGTCTTTATTGCCGGGTATTGAACCATCGAGTGTCGGGGTGTCCTTAGGGCCAGACATTGCCGAGCTTATCAACCGAGATCCGTGAATTCTGTTAAATATCCCCACAGACGGCGCCAATTGTTGATTATGAAAATCATACAAGAGGTAAAACAGTAAACTTATGATCAGAATATTGTTTTATTGATTTGAGCTCGGCAAAGTACAAGATTGTAAGTCAGAAAAGTGATTTGGAAACAAAGGAAATAAGAACTAGGAATCTGAGCTCTCGATCTCCTTATGTCTCGTATGTGATTGTGAATGAATGAGAATGAGACGAATGCCTCCTTATTTATAATGTTTGAAGTCGGTTTCGAACGGGAAAACTTCATTTTCATAGTTCCTTCAGGAAAATGAAAGTTTCCTGAAATCCCTCCGAGATAAGAAAATGTTCCGCGAATCTCGAAGGTCGGTTTCTATCGTGACGAGTTGGGCCTTCCTTGGACTTCGGATGTCGGCGCCATGATGAGATGGGCTTGTCTTGGGCCCGAAGTTCGGTCTGCGATCATGGGCCTTTCCTTGGGTCCGAATTGCCGTAAACCGGGATCTATCGAACCGAGTTAAATCGGAGAGTGCTAAACTCACCACTAATCGACTGCTAATTTCTATAAAAACAAAAAAAAAAAATATTACTGAGAAGTCATTTCTTGCTGATTTCTATAAATAAAATAAAAAAAAATATTCCTGGGTTCTCAGTTTTCTGTTGACTGACTGAGGTCAACGCATCTGAGGAAGTTGAGCATAACAAACTTACAGTTACAGAGATGAACGGCCGAGATGTATCAAATCACTAAACTCGATCTACAACCGTTAGATCTCGAGAAGCTCGAGGGCAATCGCGTAGATACTGATCTTTCTCGAGGGCATTTTCTCAAAAGCAATCCACAGATTTCGTTTCGTTTCAAATTGAAGCGCGTAAATTTTCACAGAGAGAGATCGAGAGCGAAAACGAGAGAGAGAGAGAGATCAAACTTCGTCTCTGATGATGATGAGATCCCAGAAACACTAGTTTGAGACCGCAGACGAATCGAAAACGATGCCGGTTCCGATTATCGAGACTTGCAGGAAGAGAAAGAGGAAGCCGAAAGTGTATAATCTGCAACGATTCGGAGAAAAGGAGTTTCCGATTAACTGGAATGGAAGTTTCCGGGATAACATTAGGGTTTTTCTCCGGGAATTCGCGGAGGTTGAGGAGTATAGCATCCGTGGGATGCCAGTATGGTGTACGCTTCTCAGTCACGAGACGAAGAACTCTGTGATTCCTCTCTATACAGTTGAAGAAGACGTCGTTCGTTCCTCGGAACCCTACTGCGATCACTGCAAATGCACAGGTTCTTCCGATTTTGTTTTTCAGATTTTTGGGTTTAATCGTTTTCAAGTTTCTGATTACGGGAATTGGAATCGGAAATTTCTAAATCAAGGTTTAATCAAATCGTATTTTGGTGTTTTAGGAGATTTGAAGGATTGGGTTTTCGGTTTAGGGATTACGATTTGTTGTTAAATTGAGATTCTGAGTATGCATCGATCATAAGATGGTTAACGATTGGATTAGAGATCATTATCTGTGATTTTGTGTTTGAGGAGATTTTAAGAGTTGTTGTTAAATCGAGATTCTGGGTATCGATCTAGAGATGAAGAAATTGGAAATTTTGCATTTTATCTCTGTAGATAGTGATGATTAACGATTGCTTTAGAGATGTTTATGGATTATCTTTAACTGTGATTTTCGTTTTAACAGGATGGAGTAATCACTTTGTGTCAAAAAGGAAGTATCATTTTATAATACCGATTGATACTGAGTGGAACATGCCTCTAGAAGATGATGTTTTTGATCTACAAACTCATCTTTTACATGGACTGATTCACACTAATGGGTTTGGTCATTTGATCTGCGTCAATGGTCTGGAAGGAGGATCGAGATACTTGTGCGGAAGAGAAATCGTCGACCTTTGGGATCGAGTATGTACCAACCTCGGAGCAAGGTAATGGAACATTGGTTATCCTTTTGTGTTTGTTTGGTTTTGATTTTTCATGAATGGGAGATTGAAAGAATGTGTTTCTTGCAGGATGATAACAGTTGAGGATTTGTCTAAGAAGAGATCTCTGGATCTTCGGTTGCTGTACGGAGTGGCGTATGGCCACTCGTGGTTTGGTCGATGGGGATACAAGTTCTGTCGTGGAAGTTACGGTGTGACCAAGAATGATTACGAGAATGCAATAGAGCTTCTTGGTTCTCTTGAGCTTGATCAGATTGAGTTTGATTTCAGTGAGCATAAACAATCAAAAGAGATCAAAAAGATTTTCCGGTACTATAGAGGAATGAGTGAAGGGCATTTGAAGACATTCAAAGATCTCTTGCGTTTTATGCTTATTATCAAGTCTCATGCTCCTCAAACGAATAAGCTTCACGCTGCTCCTTCTCCCTCACCGGACAACCCTCATCAGAAAAGATCAAACAGGTTGTTTTTGAAGAAGAATGATGTCTTGGAAAATGAGAAGTCTCTGGGATATAAGAGTTATAGCACTGTGGCGGCTAATTTGGGAAGTAGATGGCCTGTGAGAAGACTGGAATATGCTGCTGAAGTGATTGTAGAGTCACTGAAAGAGATGAAAGCAATGAAGCAAAACGGTATGACTCGGCAAGATGTTAGGGATGCAGCTAGATTGCTTATTGGAGATACTGGTTTGCTGGATTGCGTGTTGAAGTCGATGAATAATGTTGTCGTTGGGAACATTTTGGTTAGGCGTTATGTGGATCCTCTGACACGGATTCTACATTACACAATACAGGAGCTTGATGATGCGACGAAACTAATAGAACTGACGAAACTAATAGAACCGAAGAAAGAACCTGTGCTAGAGGTGATTCCTTTGAGGGTTGTCACTGAATCGAAACCTGGAGCTGATGTTCATGGAGATCTACAGTTGTTGTACACAAATGTTCTGTTGAATTACCCAGAATCTGAATCAGTGAGATCTGCAACTCAAGCAATCCTAGACAGTAAACACTTCGTAAAGGAGTGGCCTTTATGGGACAACAACGACAAAATCTTTCAGTTTGTTTGTCGTATCAATCCAAGTTTGATTGATTTGAGAACAGAACAGATCACAGAGCTACCTCCAGGAGAATTAGTCACAGTCCCATTACAAGCCACAGTCTTTGATCTAAAGCAAGCCATTGAAGACACATTCAGAGATACTTACTGTATCTTGACAAACTTTGTGGTGAATGAGATCGATGAGCTCAAGGAAGATGATGATAGGAAGTTACTGTTTGGAAGACTCGAGTCTTGTTCTGCTCTAACAGTGAGAGGGTTTGGGATTGATTTGGAACCGAAACTGAAGTTTCAAGGTGGATGTGACACATGGATGGTGAAATGTGTTTGCAGAGTCAGAGACGATGATGGAGAGAGGATGATTTCTTGTGATGTGTGTGAAGTTTGGCAGCACACAAGATGCTGTGGAATCGATGATTCAGATACTTTGCCTCCGCTTTATGTTTGTTCGAATTGCTGTGAAGAATTTGCAGATCAACAGAAGAAAGTTTTGCAGCCAAAATATGAGTTTCCTAATGCAGACCATATGTTACTAATTGAAGGAGCAGATGATTACTTTAGAGATGAGGGTCCATGTCTTGGAATGATGCTCCCTTCAGAAAGTTTCCTTAGTGAACAATTCATTTTGTAAACCATTTTTGAGTCAAACATTGATTTTTTTTGTGTGTGTGTGTGTGTAGATATATCAATATTTTTGTAATAAAACAAAAGGGATAATGCATAGTTACAATCTAGTCTCTAGTTTTACTTGTTTAGACTTCTTTTAATCCAAATATAATTCGGATTATTTACACTTCATTTTTACTAAATGGTTGGCCCGCACGCATGTTAGTGTTGATTTGTTATGTTTGTAGACGGTTAGGTGTTGATTTGTTATGTTTAACAACAATCACGGAAACTGTTTTGTATTGCTTCATACCGCTTTGTGCCGCTTGGAACCATTATAAATCAAATGTTCATTCCCGCGAGCGTTTGCGATGGTTGGCGGTTACGTATATTTTTGTAATAAAAAAAAGCTATAAGCTTCCTTAAACTCCTACACCCATTGTGTTTAAACCAAGAAAGCTTTAATAACACAATGTAATCATTTTTAGTAAATTAAAAACAAATTAGTAATGAATATCAAAGATATTTATAATAATTAGTTTTATATGAGATATCTATGAAAATTTTATAATATTTGAGTTTAAAATGTTAATATGAAACATAAAAAATTAAAATTTTGAATCTAATATATAGGTCTTTTATAAACCATTTGAACCACGGTGATATAATAGACCTTGTTTAAATTTGACGCGGTTTGTGTTAATGTTGTTGTGTAATTGATGAATGAAATAGTTATGCAATATAGTGTTATATAGTGCTCAAATTAAGAGTTTGTCACTTATTAAGAAGATATGAATGAGAATTCAAAATCAAATGTCTCTTTAATCATATAACACAATTTTGTATTTAGTTTTTAATTATCAATAGCGAAAATATATCTTTCCCCGAAAATCACTAATAAGGAAAATCACTCTTGCCACGAAAATCTCTCTTTCCATGAAAATCTCGGTTTTATTGCAGTTTGATTTGTAAATCACAATTTATTATGATTAGATTTGAATATGTAATTTAATTTGATTTGAATTTGAATATGCAATTTTATATGTTTAGATATGAATATGAAATTTAATATGATTTGAATATGAATATGCAAAATAAATGGTAATCTCAAAACAATTTAATCCATTTTGAATTCGAATTTTAAATTTGTCACGTGAACATCCATTAGTATGTGTGTTTGATGAGACCATTAGCATCAAAATCTATCAAATTAAAATATAGTTTGATGAGACCATTAGCATCAAACTATATTATATGATTTATATCTCAATAATCATTAGTATGTGTGTGTGAATTATAGTATAGGCTTTATATCTAATAATCATAACAATAATATGAAGGCTAGATTTCATATAATAATTTGAATTTGAATAAGAAAAAATTTGTATGAAATGAAATATAACTAAGAGATTTTGCAGGAAAACAAATTGAGCAAGTAAACATGAAACTTATAAGAATAATATTTGTCATAATAAAAAAAGAAATCTCGAAAATAAAATTTATAACCCTATGAAACGAAGCAATATAATTC
>PKMM01052265.1:0-10594 GCA_002933915.1 Eutrema heterophyllum
TATTAAATAATAATCAATCGAGATCTTGCAATATTTTTCACTATAATTATTATATTATTTGAATATATATCAAGACAAAAGTTTGAAAAATATTTTACTAATTTTATAAAGAGTCTAGACCACAAAAACCATAGTCACTAAACGGTGCATATTAGAATTATGTTTTCAAGATTATAGGTTTTTGCGGGGTAGTCCGAATAATATTTTAGTTCATTACAAAACGGGATAAGTAAACATATTAGTATGAGTTGACAGTTCTATATATACTCATTAGCAAGGCCGGTTTAACCACAAGGGCGACCGCCCCAGGGTCCACGGGCATAAGGGGCCCATAAAAAAATTGTCAAAAAAAAAACTTATTTTAGAGATCGATTTGTTACGCCGCAAGTTTTGTTTTTTTGTTTTTAGTTTTAATATATATTTTTAAGGGCCCAGATATATTTCAAAACTTTTTACGAAAACAAAAATTATGTTTAAGGACCCAATTTTTTTTTTTTTTTTTTGGTTTAGGGCCCAAAACTTGTTTTGTCTAAGGGGCCAACAATCTTGAACCGGCCCTAATCATTAGCTAGACATATTATAAAATTTAGATAAATTTATTTTTTCTTAAATAGTTAGCCCAAGATGAATCGGTCCATTAACAATTGATCCCTCTTTGCCTCTCCTAAACGACATAGATTCTCTTCATAATCAACAGTAAGACTCCATTGTACCGTTGAATTGTGTTTGTTTACCCTTAAGAACATTGTTTTACATTTGAGCTATTAGTTTTTTTTTTTTTGGGTCGATCAATTGAGCTAGTGGTTATACGCTTGTGTGTGTGTGTTAGCGTTGTAAGTCATGTTTGTGGTTTATGTAATGCATTATATGAATATTCATGTCAATTGGCTAACATTCTTCTGCAAAATGTAAAGTGGTTTCAAAAAGTAACTCCAAACTAAGGAAAAAAATGCAATTTTTGTGAGATGGGACAAATATGTAAAGCCGAAAATATAGGGTCGCTAATGCGAGAATTGAAAAATATAGGAAGTATAATACAAATTATGTTCTTTTTTGATTTTTTCAACAAATACAAATTATGTTCTTCCGATAGAAATCCCTAAAACAGGTTACTTAGTCTGTTTGTACAAATAAAGCATCCCATTCCTACAATTTCCTCTGACCTTTTTTTTTCTTTCTAGTTCTCAATTTTTTGTCTGTAGAATTTTCGGTAAGCATCATTTAACTGTAGCTGCAGATTTCTCTATCAAGTGTAGATCGAACGAAGTTATTAGATTCGGGATTTTTCTCCCAATATATTTGTAGAAAATAGATAAACAAAAGTTAGACCCTTTTGAATTTTTAGCGTAATTCGTCTCGGAATCTACCTTGAATCGCTTGAATTAGAAAAACCCTTTTCTTCAATCTGAAATTCTTCTTAGGGCCTTGGGTTCTTCTCTCGATTAGCGGCTAGGGTTTTGTTTCCATTGTTGTTTTGTTATAAATGGATAAGAAAAAGGTCACCGTTCCACTTATGTGCCACGGCCATTCGAGACCTGTTGTGGATCTGTTCTACAGCCCAATTACGCCAGATGGTTTCTTCCTCATCAGCGCCAGTAAAGGTAATAGTTTAGATTTTGTTATTGAATCTTGGATTTTGTTGTATACACGAGAGGATCATAACTGGAGTAGTTGATGAGTATAAATTGTGTCTCTTTAATTACAAGAACTGGTTCGGAACTGAGTATTACAATGCTCTGTTTGGTGGGTTTTGTAAACGGATTAGTTTATGTGGTACGAACTGAAAAAATCCTTTCCACTGCATTATGTGGTGTTTACATGCTTGAATTACTTACTTACTTACTTATGAATCTTTTTGCGGGCAAGACTTTTCATAGTTCTGAGAGCTGTTGAGACTCATAATCATGTCTTTATGCGTTTAGATTCGCATCCAATGTTGAGAAATGGGGAAACTGGAGACTGGATTGGTACATTCGAAGGGCATAAAGGTGCAGTGTGGAGTTCTTGCCTGGATAACCATGCATTACGTGCTGCATCTGCATCAGCGGATTTTTCAGCGTACGTGTTTGATTTGTTTTGGTTCCATTACTATGTTGTTTTCTTACGTACAACATATATATATCTCTTGACCGAGACCTTAATCATCCAATTGTTTTATTTATTCGTTCAGGAAACTTTGGGATGCGTTAACAGGGGATGTGCTGCATTCTTTTGAGCACAAGCATATTGTTCGAGCATGTGCCTTCTCAGAGGTGCGTTCAAGTTATTTACCGTCTCCATGTAGCTATTCTTTTGTTGGTCAACTAGCGTAATGCGAATTTGAGACTTACTAATAGGATTTGGTTACTTAGGTGATACTGGAATTTTCTACTAAATTGGACTACCCTTAAAATTTGTTGTCTGTGGATGGTTCCCCATTGTTTATACTTATGCTTTAGTCACTAACTGATTGCAATGCATCTAACCCTTTTCTCTCTCACTAGGATACAAAACTGTTGATCACGGGAGGATTTGAGAAGATTCTCCGTGTTTTTGACTTGAATCGGTTGGATGCACCTCCTACAGAAGTCGATAAATCTCCTGGTTCTATCAGAACTCTCACATGGCTTCACAGTGATCAAACAATATTAAGTTCTTGCACTGATATTGGCGGTGTAAGGTATGAACTATTTGAAAGAAGAAGCCACGACTAAATACACATTGTTGCATAAAACAAGGCGTAATTTGGTAGACCTTTTGTTTTCTTTTTCCTTTTCTTCTAACTATTAATTTATACAGGTTATGGGATGTGAGGAGTGGGAAAATTGTCCAGACATTAGAGACCAAATCTCCTGTCACCAGTGCTGAAGTGAGCCAAGATGGTCGGTATATTACAACTGCTGATGGGTCAACAGTTAAATTTTGGGATGCAAACCAGTAAGTTTTCATTTGCAGGAAGAGAATGTGATATTTTTAAATTACCTTATGTAATTAGCTCAATCTCTCTCTCTTTGTCTTTTATCTTTTTTAAGCTTTGGATTAGTGAAGAGTTACGACATGCCCTGCAATATTGAATCTGCGTCTCTGGAGCCAAAGTCTGGTGAAAAGTTTGTTGCTGGTGGAGAGGATATGTGGGTCCGAGTGTTTGATTTCTACACTGGCGAGGAGATTGGTGAGTGACTCTCAAAACATTTACGCGATCATATTCATAAAGTTAGTGTTTAAGAAGTAGGCTTTGATTAGTATATTCAATAAGATCATAACCAAAATCAGATTGTCATGTAATAGCTTCTTCTATTTTACTCATCCAAGTTAAGTGACGCAGAGATAGTTTCAGTTTGATTGACGGATCAAAAGCTTCTATGAGGTTTTGGTTTCTGATTGTGTCATCTTTGTCTGAGTTAAGGATGCAACAAGGGACATCACGGTCCGGTACACTGCGTGAGGTTTTCTCCCACTGGTGAGTCGTACGCCTCGGGATCTGAAGACGGGACCATCAGAATCTGGCAAACGACGCCTGCAAATCTTGAAGAGAACGAATCGGCTTCGAGGAGGGTGAAGCATAGTGTGGATGAAGTTTCTAAGAAGATTGAAGGCTTTCACATCAACAAGGAAGGAAAAACCGCAGAGAAACCATCTGATGCTTAGCAAAATGAAAGCCTTTTGTCGTAGTTCTTGATTTGCTGTGTTTTGTTTCCAGACTGAATGAATATACAGAGAAAAAAAAAAAGACATTTCTCTTCTTCTGAATCAAAGCAAGTTTCTGTGTGTTAAAATCTTATCTTTTTTTAGTTACTCTGGGGTCTTTTTCATTATTATATAAAATATTGTGGACATATTTTGCGATCTATGTATGTTGGGCTTGGGCTTGGGCTTTTATCGCTGTGGGAAGTGTAATTAGGGTTGGTGTAGAGGGGTAAAATCGTCAACTGGTGTTTCATTCATAGACCTCCTTTCTCGATCGCTCTCTCTCTCTGGGAAACATCTATCGACTCGAGAGCTCTTCTTCTCTTTTTATCTGGTGCGAAGTGCGATCTCCGTTCTAACTCTCTCTCTCTCTCTCTGCGAGAATTTTACTGTGAGATTTTTGGCGGGAAAATGTCGGGGAAAGGAGCTAAGGGGTTGATTATGGGGAAACCTAGCGAGAAGGACAAGGACAAGAAGAAACCCATCACCCGTTCTTCTCGAGCTGGTCTACAGGTATTTCTCTCTCTCTCTCCCTCGCTGTATTCTCCGTAAGTTTCTGTGCTTGTTCTGTTTCTTTGGGAATCGAAGTTGTCTTGTTTGCCCGAACGATAAGTAGATCGCGTAAGTGGCGGATCGATGAGATTCTGAGTTAGATTTTGATATCAGATATGGAATAGGGACATTGGGATGCGAGATTTGCTATTAGGCTTTGTTATTTGCTGGAAATTGCTTCAATAAGCGTCTTTGGCTGATATTGACCAAGATCTTTGGATTTATCTTGTTCCCGTCGTGATAAGCCTTTATTTATTCTCCTGTTGTTAGTTTTCTTAGAGAGATTTTTGCGATATATCTATTGCTGTAAGTGCTAGCAATGGAGATTTGTGTTTTTTCATCTAGAACTAGTTCATTGTTATGCTGCTTGGGAGTGTGTTTTCTTGAAACATTTTTTTTTTGTGTTGAAGCTTGTGAGGTTTCCTCATTGGTGTGTTCTTCAAACCGTCTCAGATTATTAACACTCTTGCTTCAAAACCCTAAGAACTCAAACCATTCTTTGTAATTTCTGTATCTCGATCTTGTTCCGTTGTTATGGCTAATTGGGGTTCCTTTGTGCAGTTCCCTGTAGGTAGGGTGCATCGACTGTTGAAGACTAGGTCCACTGCTCATGGAAGGGTTGGAGCAACTGCAGCTGTTTACACAGCAGCCATATTGGAGTATCTGACTGCTGAAGTCTTGGAGTTGGCTGGTAACGCGAGCAAGGACCTGAAGGTGAAACGTATCTCGCCCAGGCACTTGCAGCTCGCGATTCGTGGTGATGAGGAGCTCGATACCCTCATCAAGGGAACTATAGCTGGTGGTGGAGTCATCCCTCACATCCACAAGTCTCTCATCAACAAATCCGCCAAGGAATAGAGTTTTTACCGCTTTGCTTCCCCTGTTTTCTAAGTATTTCTGAGAGTCTGTGTTTGATAAGACGCTAGAGAGCTCTTTTAGGATTGTTTGTTATTGTTCCATCGGCCTACTTGTGTTAGAGACTCGAGTCCATTTATCTTATCTTTAAGCATATGTATTTGATGTTTATCCAACAACCATTTCTGACTACCTTCTAGTTTGCTCGTATCAAAGTAACAGATCATCATCGCCAGAGAAGCTTTAAAACAAAATTCATGGGTAAGGATTTGTATTTTCTCTAAACAGAAATTGTATACACATTGAAAACATAAGAAAAGGCACAGATTGTGCTTAAGAAACTTGGGCAGAAAATATTCACTTGGCCTAGTTGAATGCCAAAGCTCCAATTTCTGCGGATAATGTGATCCCCGAGTTAAGGCAATTTGTAGCAAATCTGGTTGAAGTTTTGATCCCGTTAACAACATACTGATGCCTGATTTACTCTGATGAATGAATCACGAAAAAACATATTCTTGTGTAGAGCTCTTGCAGGTTTTCTTTCATCAAACACTTTCTTTGAGATATTTTAGGAGTTTCGTAGTTTAGGTATCAGTCTGCCAATGAATGAATCGAGGGCTGTAACAAGTGTTGTAGAACATTCCTCATGTGGCAGATGTCCGCATCCAGATATGGCTACAAATCTCTGTACATAAAAAACAGAATGGGTTTAGAGAGAGTGGAAAATAAGTTATGGAAGTCTTGGTGAAGAGTAAATGAAACTTACAGAATTGGTGAGTTTCGAAGCCAGAGCTTGTGAAGATTTCAAAGGAACAAGAGCATCCTCAGCCCCGGCAACAACTAAGACCGGAAGATCTCCCATGGATTTCAACAGAGTTGATGCATTTTGAGGTGAAAGGATCATCTCATACGATAACTTGCTTATCTCATTGAGTGCTTCATCCCAAGCTTCTAAACATAGTGGAGCCTGAAATAACCCACGAGAAGAGGGATTAGGTAAAGTAACAGCTTTAGTCTCAATGGCATTATGTATAATGATTACCTTGTAGAGCATTATGACATCAGTAGTTAGCTTGGTGGTGTCACACCATGCATGCCGGTTCATCAATTGAGTTATTTCGGTTCGCAACAAAGGACGGACCAAGTGCTTCTTCCTGAGTGATACATGAAGAAGTATCCTTGCAAAGGCAGGAACTACTTCTCTTGATAAGCTAACGTTAATCAAAACCACCCCTTTGATTGCAATCTGTGGCAACAATGGTATTGTTAGTGGCAAAGTAACACAAAGTCATAAGCTTCTGAAGGAACTGATTCTTACACTGCATTTGAAGGTAGCGGCTTGTACTCTTTCGGCGGCCTTGAGAGCAAGCAAGCCACCATCGTCGTGGCCAACGAGTACCACCGACGAAAAACCCATCTCGGTGCAAAAAGAAAGTAGTAGATCGACCTGTGAATCGAATATGTCAAAAAGAGATGGAAGGTCAAGAAGCTTTCACAAGGAAATGTCTAGAATAACCTACCTGGCTTTCGAGCTTGTAAGGATTAGCTAGATTTCTCTCTTCCCAATCATGCCGGATAAGTCTAGAGGTCAATCCCCAACCAGGCCGGTCATATGCAACGACTCTGCAACCGAGCTGAATAGACAATTCTCCCATTACATGTCTCCAAGAGAAGACTCCTCCTCCAAATCCATGGACTAGAACTATACCAACATTCCCATTTCTCTCCAAATCTTCCCCAGGATTCATAGAATCCATTTGATTCATATCATCCTTATTGAACAAGCTAATGGGAGTAGTTGGATAATTCGCTAACAGAGGATCATACAACGAGGATCTATCGGGCTGAATGGTGTAGCTTCGATGCAACTGATTGCTTTGAGTTTGCGCGACTAAGTTTGACATCTGCTTGTCTAGTAGTCTCAGCCTTCTGGCATTCATTTCCACTGCAGAACTGCTTACGATAACGGAGGAAGCATGAGGAGGAATAACCAGTGAAACACACTGCTTGTAATGGACACTTAAGCCTTGGATCTTGATGAATAAACTGTCTGCATTTGCAAGCAGTCTTGGTTGTAGCTCTTCTCTGTCCAAAGATGTTCCCCTGAAAGAGTTTTGTCTAAATTCACCGGCATAGCTTGAGATTTTGTAGTTTGGTCGAGTGAAAGATTGACGATGAGCCTTCTTGTAACCCGAAAAACCAGATTTACATGTGAGAACCTGCAAAACCATAAGAAAGAGTGAGCTCCAACTACAAATTATCTCAACAGAGAAGCTAACAAGCGAAAACAAGAAAGCGATATTACGGCTTCCTGGTCAATTTTATGGTACATGAGCTTCCTTCTAGCTCCACAACTTGTTCGATAAGCTACCACGACATGAGCTAAACCGAAAACCGCAGATGATAGTAACAAAACCGGCATTCCCCATGAGATATTGCGGTAATAGACCTTTGCTTCCAGATGAGAACTCACAGTGAAAACACAAGCTTTAACAAAAAGAAGAAGAATCCCTCCAAAGGAAAGTAACATCACTGTTTCAAGATAAAGACCATAAGCTAATCTTGTGTCTTCACATAGCCAGGAGAGACCTGTTTCATCATCGTAAATGGAAGCTAACCGAATCAGAACCAAAATCAAGTAATGATTTGGAAATGAGAAGAAAGAGCAAAAAGGCTGTGTCCGTACAGATAATGGCGAGAGATCTGAGTAGCGAGACGAGTGGTACATCAATGACAGAGCTCTTGAAACTATACTGATGAAGATGTTCTGCAGCGGAGTGGCACGTGATGCCGGAGACGATAAGGCAAGGAACCACCACATCAGCCACCGCGATCAGAACCGGCAACGAAGAAGCTAACAGAGACACCGTCATTGCTGCCACAAAGAACATCGTCCTTAAACACCTCCGTGCTTTCTCCGCCACAATCCACGACTTCCACGCCGCCATTTTCTCCGCTACAATCCACGACTTCCACGCCGCCATTTTCTCCGCCTTTTTTTCAACCAAATTTGACGGTGGCTGCTGGTGTACTAGGGAACTTTCCAAAGGAAATGAGCCTCAAATTTAGGAGTTCGTGTCTCGAAAAAATTATATATGTGCCAAAGGCCCGAAACTTCGTGGTAATCCAAAAAACTTATAGCAAATAATCAAACCAGAAAATCTTGGATTCTCTTTTTCCCCTCGATCAAGAAACAATGTAACCCAGTCATGGTAGATTGTCGAAAATTCGCCTGGATCACGACGGTTAAATGACGGCTACGGCGGAGAAGCGGCGAGCATTTGACGGAGATGGTTGTAAATATCGTCGGGAAAAGGATTGGTTAGTCTCTTTTATTTTTTTGCTTTTATAAACGGATCATTTTTCAAATTCAGACAAAACGTTTTAGCTTCTAGGGGATTATGTAACTCGTAACAGTTGATTTATTTCTAGATTTTTATAAGAAAACAATGCACTTTTTTTTTCAAATCAGAAAGATTTGTCGAATAAACTATAAAATGAGTTGTAAGATAAAGTAAATTTATGAGTGGGAAATATATTTAATGATTAATGGACCAAAAGACAGCAAAGACAAGAAATGATAAGTGTGTTGGAGGAAGAGTAACACATAGATAGCATGTGAATATGTTAGCTTCACTCTAATATTAGTCCAGCCAGTTTCTTCTGTCTTTGTTCCAGGTCAGCTTACTAATTTTTTCTCTTTTTAAATCATTACTAGATTCTAAACCCGTGAATCCGTACGAGAATATATATATATATATTTTTAATCAAATTTTGTAATATAATTTGTGTTTATTTTTTTGTTTAGATATAATTTTTTGTATATTTAATTTTTGTCATATGAGACACAAAATTATTTTGGTGTTTATATATAATTTGTTTTTTCTAATCCACCATAGAATGAGAGTTCAATATGAAAAGTAACAAGAATTCATTATGTTGACATAATCTTTTTCTAATCCGCCCTAGAATGGGGTAAGTTTTAATTTTTGTTTTCTGATGTTTAGAATATTGAGATGTGTTAACAGTTTTTGGTATATAATACATTATATAGTTTTTTAAAATTTTAATCCACAATGAGGGTATGCCAGCTTTTTTATTTGTTTTTGTTTTTATGTTTTCTACTTTGTAGAAAAATATATTTTTGGAATGATATGTATGATTAAAATTAGTGATTTTATAGATTTATAGATTTAATGTATTAAAATATTTTTTTATAACGGGAGTTCATTATGTGGACATAATTTTTTCTAATCCGCCCTAGAACGGTTTACCGCCAGCTTTGTTACGAAGTTCTTCAATTTTAATAGCAGTTTCACCCCATGCATGTCAAATGATCACTTGATTACTACAATTAATAGCAAGATCACAAAACCATTGAAAATAGATAAGAAAAATCAAATTAATATATTGTATTATTTGTTCATATATCAAGCAACTTTGAGATATCAAAAAATTATTTTTACAGTAAAATAAAGAGAGCAATCCTTTCAGCAAATCAAACGAAGCTTATTAAGTATTCCTAAAAACTAACATACATATTTTTGAGCAACTAACATACATATATATAGAACAAACAGAAAGTAAAAGAACATGCATGCATAGTCACCTCAATCTTAACACCCTACAAACACAACAAAGAAATCAAACTATGCAAACATCAAACATAAGAATAGAAAGACATATTTAGCAACCAAAAAAAAAAAAAAAAAACGTAACAAAGAGGGTACATATAAAATAAGAAGACAATAAAAAATTGGTGATGAGCTTTGACGGGAAATTTCCAGCGTTGCAGTGAACATGTCAAAACTTGTGCATCCCATTTGCAGCATGATCCAAAATCCAATAGCAGATCTGTAAGTAAAACAAACTCATTAGTTTTGTCCAAAAAAAAAAAAAACAAACTCATTACTTAAAATTTAAAACCAAAATTGGTCCATCAAAAGCTTAAAACCAAAAGATATACCTACATAAACTAGAAGAAAAAAAATGTTTTTGTTTGTTCAGTGGAACATGATCTTATTACATGATCTTATATAACAATAGACTTTGTCGAGTTAGGGTTTCCAGAGAATATTCGTGATATTCGTGATCAAATGAAATTATCCTATTCGTTTAAGTTAAATTAAAAAAAATAAAAATCGTTATTATCTTGTAAAGATACACAATTGATTTGTTGTGATTATTATGGTAAGGAAAAAAATTTAAAGATACTGAAAATCTTGAGTAAATATGATGTTTATCTCGTTTAATGTGATGTTTCAAATAATTAAATACTCATAACTATCCAAATTCTTGTAAAATGGAAAGAAATTGTAATATTTCGAATTACTAATCACGTTATGCATATATATCTGTTCCGAGTTATTATGTTACCTTATTAAATTTTATTTTCAAATTCGTAAATTTTGCAACCGAATTATGCTTGATTCTTTCCATGTTAACTTATTTATATTTAAAAATTGTGCTTGACTTATTTATATTAAGAAATTTAGAATCAAAATTGCATAAAGTTCTAATA
>PKMM01052493.1:0-87155 GCA_002933915.1 Eutrema heterophyllum
TTTGGATGAAAAAAATTTATCTGAAATCTCAAGAACCAATCATGTATTTTCTTTTAAAGTAAATATTTTCTTTTAAATAAATTCACCATGATTCACGTGATTTGTTGATTTGTTGTAGCCTAGCACACTTGCTTTCAATCAAAAGCTGCCACGTGTTGCTAATGGGACCCAATTTTTTCGGTTCAACATGTTGAACAAATTAAGCTCGGTTGAATCCACGTCTGTTTTTTTTTTTATTCAACACCCCCATTATTTTGATTCAACAGTTGAATTTTTCATTTTCGTTGTATATGGTCTTATTATTTGAATGTTCAATAAGAAAGAGATGGTTTGACTTTTGTTACACAACAACGCTTAAAATAAAGAGATAAATGATTTGACTTTTGCTGAGAAAAAAATGCATTGTATATATGCCGAAAAAGAAAGAAGAATAAATAAAATTATCACAATTACAGCATGATATATGTTAACTATGAGTAGTGACGAAGTGGAAGGCTACAAGCACACACAACACAAGTAATTAGGAGTGGTACACACCACTTCTCTCTCACGCCGCTTGAGAGTTTTATTTATGTTTTTTTTTTCCGATAAATTTTAATACTAATTCCTTATTCTATATCTAAACATTGCTATTCTCTAACAACAAACATCGAAATTACAAGTTGGTACAAACCAGTCTTCGGGAATTAAATTGAGATTATACACAACTCAGTTATAAACTTTGATTGATAATCTTTTACAGTTATAAAAATACCATGCTGTTCGGAAATTGTGGAAAAACGATTCTACAAAGTTTTCTGTTCTTTTTCCTCTTCCTGTATTTCTTTTTAAAAATTTCACAAAAAATTACAAAAGTTTACTTTTCGTATTCAATCTATCCAATATCACTATTCACTATTATTATTATTTTATTTTTTTGATAAAGAACTATATATTCTTTTTGTTTCGTCGATAAAGAACTATTCACTATTGTTAAATGTTAATAAATTTATTATACTACAGAAACTTATTTAATCTCGTTTTTTTTCAGCTAATAACTAATAACCCACGACTTTATTTTACCACTTCAACATTTTTACCAAGTCCTGAAAATTTTGATTTTTGTTGTTGTTGTTGTTGTCATCTGAATTTCATTAAAAAGAAAAAGAGAAAAAAACCAACCAAGAAGTAAACAAAATAGAGAACCATCTCACCAAAAGAAAACAATCCGAGCAAAGCCAATTTTTTTTTTTTTTTTTTTTGACGTCCCGAGCAAAGCCAATTACACAGAAATCACAACGGTAGTCCCGAAAATTTCGATTATGAATCAAAGAAATCATATTTCTATTCTATCATTGGCTAAGCGGTCAATGTTCAAGAAACGCTTTTAATTTCTTATATTTCTTTAGATTTGTTTAGGAGTGTCAAAATGGGTTTATGGATCATGGATCGAGCTGTATCAACTTTTTTATATTAAGAATATAAGAATTGAGATATTAAAATTTTCAAAATTATGAATCGATAGACTTAATTCATTAACTTTTTTTTTTGGTAAACTTAATTCATTAACTTTGATTAAAAAAAAACTTTAGTTTTGACTTTTGATTACTTCAATAGTTGACAATATTTTTATTGTTGGCTGATAGTTTCTGTTATTTTGTTGTTGTTGTCAACCTAATTGTTTTTTTTTTTTAATTTGACTGTTAATATAAGATTATTTATTGTTTTATATATACGAATTTTAAATAATATTAAACATGCTTTGAGAGTATATTCCCTATATTACTGAAGAAATTCGACGACCTAAAACTTCATGCAGGCAAATATTCATACGTGTGTGTCAGTGTGTGTTTGTGTGTATAATAGATATTTCTATATAGATATTTAATTATATGATCTTCGGAAATTGTTTTTTTTAGGTATGTATGGATAGGATTTCCAGGATTTCAAGTTAACATCACAACTCGATGATCATTACGCTATATGTGGATATAAGAAATTGTAAAACCAGAGAAAATTCAGATCAAAGGGCTTTTTCAAAAATTCATTTGAAGTTTCAGATCGTATAAATCGATCGGTCGGAGAGGAATTACAGAATGAAAGAATGATGCGAAGACAGTGCAGCCGATGGCATTGGAGACTAGCGCAAGACGAGAAGCTCCGAGAACTCGTTGAACAATTTGGCCCTTACTAATTTGGAAGACGCCAATCGAACAAGAAACTTTTTTTTATATGCGATCAAAAATGCTAATTTTAACATATGTTTTTTTTTATTAAATAATAACCACGAACAAAAAAAAAAATATACATTTTATATAATTCCAACTCACGAACTCTATAGTTTTACAATTGACGAACATTGATTACCCAAAGTAAAACAATAATCTGATGAAAATCATAGAATGTGCCTTTTGACGAAAATAAATGTAAAAATCATGGAATGCCAGATTAAACATGTATCCCATAATCTACGCTAAAGAAAAAGAAATCACATAATTTGCATCACTTAATTTTTCTTAACTTTTAAAGTGATTTCAATACTTTTTTCTTTAAAAAAATATATCAATCTTTCTTACTCATTTTTAATCCATTTCGATGTCACTCCGAGCTTTCTCTTTAGTTCTTCAGCCCACGTCGTTTCTAGTAGCGTAGTAAATAAATCTGCAAGTTGTTCTTTTCCTTTGTAGTACGTTGCCTTAATAATATTTTCTTTTTCAGCTTCTAGAACCACTTCATATATGGTGTTGATGTGTTGTAATAAATCATTTTCGATTGTCATTCCCGAATTGTATTCACGATACATCGGAGTTCCATCAATATTCCTGCATACATTAATAGAAATCAAGTGAATTCTCCAACCAGACAGTTTGGTTTAGATGTTGATTATGCGATGATAGATTTCTTCTTTGAATATAAGCGTTTACTTTTAGCCCACTATAACAATATGCTCTTAACGAAACTTATTTATCGACCTTGAAACATACCCTGATGTACCACATAACTCATTTTGGTCTCTTTCATCATTGAATGTTAATCGACACTTTTTTCTTCTTCTCGCAATTAGGTTTGATTTGGTTAGGTAAAAAGACTAACCGGAGTTCAACACAAACACGTTTGAGGTCGGTGAGGAAAACGGGACTTGATGAGGTAAGAATTTGATGAGCAAGAATTCTCAGGTCTTCTCTCGAAGAGTCTCTGGAAATCCTCACAAGCTCCCACATTGCTCCTTCCTTCACCATCTCTTCAGCGTTTGCTTCTTCAATTATTTAATGTAAACTACATTAAACATCTTCAAACCGGAATCTACCTTAATTCTAGTACGGTTATAATTTATTTAAAAGTGCGATTCTTGTACATCAACAATGGTTAGTTCACTTCCGCTAACTAGAATCTGTTTAGTGTGTGTACTATACCATGTTGCGCTAAGCGGCAAAGGGCTACTTCGATATGCAACTTAATGGTTGAGGCTTCAGTCTTGGACTTCTCTATGATCCAGGAGAGCGCTCCATCTTCTATTAAGGGCGATTTCACTCTACTATCTACTGAGTTATAGAAATAAAGTTATTTAGATCATTTTAAATGAAAATTTGTGTTATTATTGGAAAAATAAACTAATGATAGTACGTTTGGAACAAAAACTTAAAAACCGTGGTATTTTAGATAATTTCCCAAATAGACTATTAAATATGAATATTTCTCTTTATTTTTTTTTCAAGCCGTAACTAAACTTAGAAAAAAATTACTAAATTTAATTATCCACGATTTAAACGTATATAATCAATTGATCCGAGGATGTATTCACGATTCAGTTTTTTTTTTGTAAACAATATACAAAAACATAACCTTGGGTTGATATTGTTGACTCGGAGCTGGCGAAGTTTGCAAATCCACGAGCAACTTCTGCAAAAACGTCTGAATGTTCGCTTCGGGCAGCCATTTCCAACAAGGCTGCAATCCCGCCTTTAGACCTTAGCTTTGCGTGCAATTCTTCTGCGTTATGCAACAACAAACTAGAAGGCTACATATATATCCAATTATATATTGTTCAAGATTTGCAAATTTAGACTAAGTGCAAGTAGTTACCATTTCCACATAAATTGGCAATGGCTTTGGCAAACATCGTTATGGTTTGAGGATCTTGAGCAGTAGCTGCTGCCGACCACAGCAAACTAATGCACCCTTTATCCATGATCTGCTCTTGGTACGTTTCTAATAATAACTCCCAACAAAAAAAAAGTTTAGTCTAAAGTTTATATTAATTTAAAAACACTGCCCATTTAATAATGGCTATATATATGTTACTATGTATGCTGCATACTGCTTAGTGCAAAGTTGGCGATTAGACAAGCAACATCTGTCTGAACCGTCTCATCTTTAGTATTTCTCAGATATATTAACATTATGGTGAAGCTTCTTTCCATAACTCTCTTTAGATTTGCCTCTGGTGATCATGGAAAAAAGACAGATAGAGACGCTAGTTTATAGTTGAAGTATATATATATACGATTTATTTATGTTTAGAAGAAGAATTGAAACCTTGGGCAGAATAAGATACTATCAATTTGATCGCATCTCTCATTCCACTGTTAACCTGAACGGGACACATGAAAAATTTATTATTATTTTTTTTTTCATATGGACTATAAGAGACCGGCCTAATAGCCTAATACCCCATAGTTAGAGGAATATGGAGTCAAACTCCACACGGTGAGATGGCCCACTTGCTTCTTCTCGTTATTATTATTATTATTATTAGGGAATTATTACTATTGTTATTATTATTATTATTTTTTTAGAAGGGCAATTTGAACTTTTACCACTCGACGAATAACCATCTAACTAATCTCTCCGAGGTCAGTGTATTCGTCGAATAGTATATAATTTAAGTGAATAATTTGTATGTTAAAATGAATGATTTAATGGTGCTTCTGAACATAAAAGAGTAAAAGACTTAACGACAAAGTTGTAATCCATATCAGCGATTACCACTGAAGAACAAACCGCATTGTCAGTCACCACCCTGAAAAAATAACCAACCAATCACATCCATTGTATTAATTAGTTTTTTTTTTTTTCAAAAAGGAAACAAAAAAGGTTCTTCTAGGAAAGCCAAAAATATATACACAAAACATTCAACCCAAGGTAAAGCCATGACAATGTACCAACAAACCACGCTTACCAATAATAGCAAACTGATGTCATCTCTTTGATTAATGAATGCCAATTAATAGAGAGTTGAGAGTGTTTTTACTCTCTTTTTTTTCTTTCTTTTTTGGCAATTCGGTTAGATTAGGATTGAATACTCTTACCAGGGATCAACATGAAGACGTCTGAGCTCAGTGAGAAAAGTGGGAATCGAAGTAAGAGTTTTATGAGCAAAACTTCTTATGTCTTCTTTAGAACAGTCTCTTGAAATTCTCACCAGCTCCCACATTGCTCTTCCCTTTACCATGTCTTTTGCATTCGCTTCTGCAAACTTCAAATTGTGTTACAGTGCCATGATTACGTTTTAAGTATGTATATGAACACATACCGTTTTGTGCTAAGTGGCAGAGAGCTAATTCGATATGTCGTCTGGTCTCTAAAGTTTCATTTTTGGCGTTTTGTACAATCAAAGAGAGCGCACCGTCTTCTATTAAGAGTGATTTCCCTCTTTTAGTTCCTGCTAATATGTGCATTTAGCCAACGAAATGTCTCGGTTTTGCCAAAGAGAATATTTGGATAATCCATAATGTTTTTACCTCGGGTTGATGCTCTTGACTCGCATTTGGCAAAGTTTGCAATTCCGCGAGCAACTTGTGCAAGAACATCAGGATGTCCACATCTTACCATTCCCAACAAAGTTGCAATCCCGCCTTCTGATCTTAGCCTTGTCTGCAATTTATCTGTAAGATGCAGAAAATCATATATGTTTCAAGATTTAACCAATAGATAGCTTGTGGATTCGTTTTTCATTATAAAGGGAAAAAAGGAGTAACGAATCGAAGGTACCATTTCCACATAGATTTGCAATTGCTCCAGCGACCATCCTGAGGGTCTGAGGATCTTGAGCATTAGCTGATGTTGATGACAATAAACCAATACCTCCTTGATCCATGATCAATTCTTGGTTGGTTTCTGAGAATAAGCGTATATAGAAACTGTTTTTTGGTAAAAAAAGTAATGAAAAACTGAAGAAAATTAACTCATGACAACCCGCCATTATTTTTTTTTACTTTTCATTGCAAAGTTGGCGATTGCACCAACAACACATTTGAGAATGGTTTCATCTTTCGTACGTCTCAGAAGCATTAGCAAGGAGGTGAGGCCACCAGCTTCCAGAATATGTTCATGATTTGCCTCTGGTAATTACATACAATAAACAATTTGTGCAATCGAAGTCCAAACGATGAGAAACAAACCCAAAAGAAAAGTCAAAGGATAAAAGATTGCAGAAAAAGAAAACCTTCGGCGGACAATTTTGTTACCACTTTGATGGCATGAATCTGCACTTCAACATCTTCCGAATCAAACATAGACAAGATCTTTTGCAACTCCACTTTGGGAGGAAAACCGATATAAGGCGTCATCTATTATAATGCTTGTTGTAGCGAATCTCATTCACATAATCATTCTTAGACATTCCTCTTCTAAATATACAACTAAACACACACACACATATATAAAAGGTTACATAGATGAGCACGACTCAAACATGTAACTCTGTCAAAAGTCGTTTCCATAATTCCATTTGTGCGACTTTGTTAAGAATAATTTAAAACTTCCCTTTTTAACGAAAAGATAGTTGATGAAAAAAAAAAAAAAAAAAGTTTTTCTTGGGAGGCCGAATTGTATAAACTTGCAGTTGTCGAAAATTAATCGAAAACAAACTATCCGAATATCATATCCCAATATTATAATGTGTACATATATGAAAGAATAAAAATTTCCAAACATAATTTATTTTAATTTTCACTACTACGTCTCTATACACAAACAAAACCCACCAAAATAATATACACATTCAACTCCCCCCAAAAAGCCAAAGTCACAAAGAAAACCAACAACCACCCTAAACCGAGGTAAAAACAAAACCAGACAAATCTTCTATCTTTCAATTTTGAACTCCGGTAGAATTTTGTATTGCTTCTTTATCCCGCAATTCCGTTCGGTTAAGTTAGACGTTAAACCGGCTCACCGGATATCAACACGGAGACGTCTGAGTTCAGTGAGGAATGTGGGACTTGAAGTAAGAGTCCTATGAGCAAGGCTTCTTATGTCTTCTCTCGAACAGTCTCTTGAGATCCTCACCAGCTCCCATATTGCTCCTTCCTTCACCATCTCTTTCGCATTCCCTTCTGCAAAACTCAAAAATTGTGTTACAATTCCATAATTCTGCGGTTATAGACTTTTAGTTAGTGTAAATTCATGTGTTGAATGAATGTATATATCATATATGAACACACTAACCGTGTTGTGCTAAGTGGCATAGAGCTAATTCAATATGTCGCCTGATGGCTGAAGTTTCGGTTTTGGCGTTTTGTACAATCCAAGAGAGTGCGCCGTCTTCTATTAAGAGTGATTTCCCTCTTTTAGTTCCTGCTGATTTGTGCATTTAGTCAATGAGATGTCTCGGTTTTGCCAAAGATAATATTTGGATAATCCATAATGGTTTTACCTTGGGTTGATGCTCTTGACTCGCATTTGGCAAAGTTTGCAATTCCGCGAGCAACTTGTGCAAGAACATCAGGATGTCCACATCTGACCATACCCAACAAAGCTGCAATCCCGCCTTCTGATCTTAGTTTTGTCTGCAATTTATCTGTAAGATGCAGAAAATCAGATATGTTTCAAGATTTAACCAATAGATAGCTTGTGGATTCGTTTTTCATTATAGAGGGAAAAAAGGAGTAACGAATCGAAGGTACCATTTCCACATAGATTTGCAATTGCTCCAGCGACCATCCTGAGGGTCTGAGGATCTTGAGCATTAGCTGATGTTGATGACAATAAACCAATACCTCCTTGATCCATGATCAACTCCTGGTTGGTTTCTGAGAATAAGAGTGAATATAAATCGGTTTCAGTAGACAAAACACGAAAATATGATATGATAACTTAAAGAAATTTACTCATGAGAACCGCAATTTTTTACCGTTCATTGCAAGGTTGGCGATTGCACCAGCAGCAACTCTGTGAATAGTCTCATCTTCTGTACTTCTCAGAAGCATCAGCAAGGAGGTGAGTCCACCAGCTTCCACAATTTGCTGCTGATTTGCCTCTGTTGTTACATAACAATCAACAATATACATGTATAATTAGACCACGAAATGGTAATGGTAATGTTAGCAATCAAAAAAGGTCAAAGGATGAAGATTGAAGAAACAAACCTTCGGCAGCTAGATTTGCTACAACTTTGACAGCATGAATCCGCACATCAGCATCTTCAGCTTCTAGCAGAGACAAGATCTTTTGCAACCCCACTTCAGGAAGCAAACCGGTATAAGGCATCAGATATATTTTTTGTTGTAATGAACGGATTAAAACCAACCAACAGTGTGATATGTCAGAAATTACCTTGTTCAAATAGTCTAGCTACAGGAGGTTTCTCAGCATTTCCCGGATCTTGGATCTGCGGAAGTCTTAACTGAGACATAAAAGAATCTAGAGCACCAGAAGTTTTCTCTGAACCATGTTTCTCAAGGTTTTGTCGTGTCTGCCAAGAATATATAAAGAATGGATAAAACAGGACATGCACAGATAATTTCATTCCAGCAGTTTCAAAGCTTGATATTTAAATTCAGTAAAAAGAGAACAATTTTATATATAAAGAACATGCTTGTTTGTGGAAGATTCATATATTCTTTACCTCGTCAGCAGTAAGACTCAATTGCAATAGTTGAGAATGCAGTGCTGCTATGTCCCCTTCTAACTTTTCTTTTTGCTGTGTCTCATTTTCCAACATCTTGTGGAGTCTCATGATCTCAGAATTTCCTGATACCTATGCAATTACAGAATTATAGCTCGATAAAACTTTGAGTGCAAAATGAATAATCCACAAACAAATCAAAACAAGAACTAAAAAACCCAAATAAAGGAAGGTTTTCGGGATATACTTCCACTTTTTTAAATTCAGTGAGTTGAAGTTTCAGCCTGTTCACTTCCTCTTCAGCCGCCATCTTCAACTGAGCTTCTTTCTGAAGCAACTTTTTCAGTTCAGAGACTTCCTCTGAGGCTGGAGCTATTGATCTCTGTGAGAAAAGAAAAAAAATTAAATCAGGTTCGGCGACGCTATATCTGCAAGGTGAAAAAATATCATGCATGACGAGAGACGTTACATTTCCATTTGATGTGATGTCCAGGCCATTTTTCTCTCCAAGTGCAAGTCTTTCAGCAGCCAGCTTCTTCTGATTCTTTGACCAATTCTCCTCGAGCTTCTTTATTGACTCCATGTAATCATTCTGATACCTTAGCTTTTCCTCCTACACACAAATATGATGACTCAATCCATACACCAAAGGGACATCTCAATAGCAAGGTCTCTTTCCATCATGTTACAAAAAAAGAATTCACCTCTATTGCATTGGCATATCTCTTTTCAGCCTCAGAAATTTGGTTATGTGCCTCTACGGTTATTCTCTCGATTTCATCAACGAATGCTTTCTGCTGCCTTTCATTTTCCTCGATTAGATTGTCTAGTTGTACCTCAAGCCTTTTAGACAAGCTTTTGTAATCAAATTCTTCCTTTAACTTCACCATATTTTCTACTTTCATAGCCTATAAATAATCCAAAAGTTAACATAGCCATCAAAGTAGCCAAATCAAGAATTCTAACTAGCATGCAGTGAACTACTATACGTTTAACAGAAAGATTCAACAAGATAGTACCATTATATACCAATTATAACCAAAATTGACGTGCTAATTGGCTACGTAAATCATTTATCGTAAATGTTGATAAAAAAAAAAGTCCAAAACTATGGGCCATACCCTCTGCCCAAACATTATAGTGCTCGTTGTCTCCCCTCGATGTCGTGGCGATGGACCAATTGTAATAATTAAGGAGGTCCTTGCAGTGCCTGTTGAGATCATAGGCCACAACTCAAGCAAGTCAACATAGTAAAAATTGGGAAGGATCCAATAGAAAAACCATGACGTCTGAGCATTTTCATCTAATACTAAGAGATACAAATGCGCACAAAAAGCAGAGACCAACTTGCCTCCAAATGAATCTCTAAGCAATCTAGTTAGCTTTGAATCACGGAATGGAACATGAGAGCTATTTTCAGCAAGTGCATTGATGCATTTCCCCAGTGCGCTCAGAGAGAGATTGATAGATTTAGCTTCCTCTAGTGTATGTCCCTCACTTCCTGGTAAAGTATATAAACAAACACGAGTTCAGATACAAGAAAAAAATATAAATCTTAACACAAAGTGCGAGTGTAGATGAGGAATATGAGAATATCAACCTGATTTATTGATACGTTCTGACCCAGCAAGATCCACCACAACTAATTTTCCCTTCCGGACAACAGGAGGCTTGAGAGATTTAGTCATGTGGGAGTTTCCATTACTTTCATTTGACAAACCATCTCTTGTTTTTAAAGAGCGCCTGACATTTACCTGCAATTTAGTTGACGATGAATATATGCAAGTATTTTACCAACAACTCTCCAAGCAAAATCAGGATGAGTATTTTTCACCATTAAGATAGCATGACTACGGGATGACTCGGTGTTCAATTTGGTGTTAGCAGCAAATCGGTGAGCTTCTCCGAGTTGCAGTAGTTCCAGGAAGCTATGTTGATCCCTAATCTCGACCAAGGTGGCACCTGGAAGAGAAACATCTCCACTTTTCGGGTCTTCAACTATGGCAATGTTATCATTAGCCGGATCAAGAAGGTCTTGTACAGTCTCCATATAAAGCTGCATTTGTATCCAGCAAACAAATACATCAAGCAGATTTCCCAAGAACCCATATGAAACTTAAAGAAGAACCACACAACAACAAAAAAAAAAAAAAAAAAAACAGAATTGAGAAAATATAACCACCTGCAAATAGGAGACAGATATAGAATCCGTCTCCAAAGACACTTGGGCTAAAATATCTTCCATAGCACGGACCATAATTCCACGATCAGCTACGTCTTCTTCCCCGAGCTGGCCAAGTGTATATGTCTTACCAGTACCGGTCTGACCATACGCCATAATCGTCCCATTGTAACCATCCAAAACACCCTACACAAAATATATAAAAAGAAAGAGGCTAAGGCATCTTAATTAATGATTCGACTCTGCTCCAGTGCAATTTCTATATATGTATGTACCTCCACAACAGGTTTTGCCACAACTTCATAAACTCGCTTCTGAGAAGCATACTCGGTGAGCACTTCGTCGAACTCAAACGTATCGGTGTCCCAATTGTTTTTCCTTAGTTTCAACCTCTTAACCTAACGAATCAAACACACGCAAGTGATGAAAAAGCAAACTTCCAAAAACACATAACTGATTGAGCTCTCCACATTTCAAAAAAAACAGGCTTAGTATATGATCACAGTACCTCAGGCTGTAACTCAACACAATCAGCAAAATCTGCATCAGCGATCAGTTCCTCGCCATTGCGTGGCCTTAATCTAACAGCTACTCGAACCCTCCCAGGAACTAAACAAGCATCATGCAATCAAAACATCACCATTAACAAGCAATAAACAAAAGCATTTCGTGATCCAGATTACGAATCTAGCTTATCCAACATCTCAAATACATTCGATTCGAAAAACGAAACAGTGAAATTTCAAGGTAAAAATATGAACAGAGGAAAATTTTACCGCCGGCGTCGCCACTGTTTCCGGCCTTGGAAGCTGCCGCGGAGCCGCCACCGAGTGCGGCGGGGCTACTCTTCCTAAGCACCGTTTTCGATTTGACGGAAGATTTCTGTCCAGCGGAAGTAGAAGCAGAGGACTGAGTTCTGAGAGAGCTTCTATGCGTTCCATTTCTGCTGTAACTCACAGCTCCGGTGCCTGTACTCGTCGACATTCCTTCTCCAAACGCATAAAAACAAAACACGACCAAACAAATTCCCTTGGAGTGTATAAAAAACACACACACACACAGAGAAGCTTCTTCTCTCGTTTCTTTCCTCAATTTGGTTCCCGAGGAAATTCCTTTTCTTCTCGGAGTTTAATTTCTCGGGAAATTTGCAAAAGTTACAGAAGAGGAGAGAGAGAGAGAGTTTGCCCCCGTGGTAGTGTGAAGTAGAGGGAATCGTGACACAGTTAAAAGTAAACCATCAGGTGGGTCCCATATAACTTAATGGTTTGACATTAATGCCCTTTTACTGGTCCCTTAATTTACCCGTTGTATCATTCATACTACGTTCGTGGTTGTTCCGCGTGAATCATTATTAATGCAAAGACTAATATTATATGATTCCTTCACGAGAGAGATGTCACCATTTTAGTTGCTTCGATTTTTTTTCTCAAGTTCGTCTATGTGTTTTATTAGCCGTATTTATTGCTAAGGGTTTTTATTTTCTCAAATCACATTTACTCAAAGACTACTACAGAGATGTTTTTTTTTATGGATTACAAATGATCTACAATGGTATTGGTAGTACCAATTTCTTGATAAAGATGGACTCATTTGAATGAGTTTTAAAATATTAATTTGAATTCGTTTTATTTAAAGCGTAACTTGAGAAAGATCAAAAGAACAAAAGATTTTGGACTGAAAAAGGGCAAAAAGAAAAACAAAAAGGCAATACCAACAATAAAGGGATTCAACTCAACGGTCCCCATAAAACAAAAAAAAAGTAAATTTGTCAAATCTCCCCAAGGAAAAAAGTTTTCCATTCAAAATTTTTGAGGAGCCAATAAAAAGTGAAATGAAGTTTCATTTCATATGAAACTCAAAATTTTCGCTCTTTGTCTCGATACCTCAACATAAAGATGTTTATAATCATGTCAAATGAAGTTTTTTTTGTTTATGTCGCTTCGGTACTTTTATATACTGCAGCATTGATGTATAAAGAGGGAAAATTATTCAAAGCACTCAAGCTATATGTGTACTTATGTAGGGGCTATACTGGACAATGACATACTAGACATGTAAAACTAATGCAACCCGCAAACAGAAAATGTCCCAATCGAAAATCAAATTCATATAGAAATGGAATCAATTTATGGGGTAAAATCATAAATTGCGAAAGGTTATACAACTGATGGAATGTCAGATCATACGATATTGCATCATGGGCTGAAAGCGGTTTTCCCAAAGGTTACAATGTCGCAATGAGGTATTCATTTCCCCACCATATTTTTTATAAAGCATAGAGTAAAGAAGGACAAAAACATGCTTCAAAGTTGGAAAATTAAAGTCTACATGTTTATTTGTTAGGTTTTAATTTTATACATAAAACTATAGTGCGTTACTTTTCTCTCTTTGCTTTTTTGTAAATTGTTTGATCAGATTCGGAAAAATGGACCCACGATTTTTAATGTAACCATCAAGAAGTGATAGTGAAAGGAACAGTTTACCATACCAAAGGGCAAAGACATGAGTTATATCATTTCATAGTCTATCTCAACTCGTTAAATTTTCAATTTCAATTTATTACTTGGTTTAGAAAGTTGGGAAACCGAATCTAAAAACAGGTCTAGTTTCATCTAGTAGAATTTCGGATCAAAATCAGTTGTCTACAAAGAGATTATGTTTAGTAACTTTCACAAAAATAGATCGGATGCAAATATAGCACTTGATTGTGAATAGTGACATGTTCAATACACCATTCAAAGACTAAGATCTGCAATGGTTAAGAAGAAAATTTGCATCTGTTGAACTTTAAACTCTATAAACATGCAGTCTGTTATATGTAATTTGAAATCTAAGGCATACAAACATGCAGTTTGCTAAGACATTGGTTACCAATCAAACTCGTTCTCTTCAAAGAGTCTAAACAACCAAAATAGCTTTGTGGGTTCACCAAAACGCAGCAACAAACGCATTCTGTAATTGCAAACGCCATAACCCGCCAAAGAGACGAACCAAAGGATTCAATTAGCTTAAGGATTGAATTCAGAACTTGTCAACATACCCACAAAGTGGATTCACAAACCACAGAGTTTATACAAACTCACCGATAACAAACCCGAATATCCCGATTAGATCAAACAAATTGATCCTGGCTAAAGGCCGAGCCGTGTATAACACCTCAAGTCTTTAAAGTTTCAGAAGATTCTCAAGCTACTATCCCTGCAACTGCAAAGTCTATCACGCATAGTGCCAAAATCATTGATTTCATTCAATAACTGTACGCTATCACCTAAAAAATCAAGACATCTCAGAATCTTCCATGGTTCCATACATATAAACTACTTTGACGACTTCACTTTATCCACCATAAGCTACATACAAACTCCAACTGTTCTAAGTCCTACAACTTGCAACGATTCAAACTTCCTCCAGGTAAGAAGAAGCGAGGCCAATAAGAACACCACATTCTCCAGCTAAGAAGACGTAAGCAAAATCAATGTTTCATTCAATCCAGGACACTAACACCTACATCAAAGACATCCCCAGATTCTTCCATGGTTCGATATATATAAACTCCCTCGACAACATCTTCAGTTTCAGAACTATCAAGCTACACACTTTATCCACTGTAAGCTACATACAAACCCCACTTGTTCGTTCACAAGTCTCCTATATACAAACCAGGAGAATCCTAAAACTTCCAATGATTCAATTTTCTCCAGGTAAGAAGAAGTAAGATAAACAAATAAGAAGACAAGTTTCTGATATGACCAACAATTTTTATTACAGAACAATATAAATCCACTGACCAAATCATGAGAGTACATAGCAGAACCTAAATTTTCCTAAAAAAACCCTAAAGCAAATCAAACCATAACAAGAGCAGAAAAGAGCCAAACACCAACACCACGAGAATTAAAAAGAGAAGACTGACTTTACCAATTCATATCTTCTCCACCTTATCAGCCTTCACCACCGGATTCGCCTTAGCAATAGCGTCTCTCGCCGCTCCTTTGAAATCAAATTCGCAGTCATGGGTCTCCGGATACCTATGAGTTCCACAGAAAGTACTCCCACACTTGCACTTGAAACCCGTCACGCCCACTTTCTTGTTACAGCTCAAGCATCTCGTCGTCCCCGTCGATTTAGGCGGATCTAAGGAAGCTGCAGACGAATCGCCGCCGCTCGTTGATGAGGATGACCCAGATTCGACACCGGGAGCGATTTCGCGGCTCTGTTGTGGCTGGATTTGGGGCTTATTAGGGTTTAGCGATTTCTCGACGGCGGCTATAGCAGAGGCGGCTTGCTCCTCCGTGGCTCGGATGTCTCGGTAGCACTTGGAGCAGAGGTTCATGTTCGATGGAGTTCCAAAAAAGCCACAGCCATTGACGCAGAGCTTCGGCTCTGAGGGAGAGAAGCTAGTGCTGTCGTTCTGCTCGGAACCCATAATCGAAATCTCCCAATTCTTAAATCGAACCCTAATGCAGACCCAAACAAATACAAACCGTGAATGAACAGATATTGCAGATGCAGAAACGAACGGTTTTTTCCAATTAGGGTTAGGGTTTTTATTTCTGATTCCCTTCTATAGGATCATTTAGAGAAAATAAAAGGAAAATCGATAGATTTAGTAATGGAGATTCTGGCTTGTTACTCACGCGACGACTAAATATTTATCTCAAGTTTTAATAATTACAAAAAAATATATATATATATGTATCTCATCTGTGACGAAACTGCCCATGGGACTCTTTATAAAGTTGAAGAGTAAATGCGTCATTTGTCAATTTGTCAAGACTCAAGACCAGGTCATCGTGTAACGGAAAAGACTATTATACCCTGACGGCACAAAAAAAGAGATTAGTCTTTATCTTCGAGTTCTTTAATCGAAAACTTCATCAACTAAAATCGAATGGTTGTGGATAGATTAAGGAATCAAATGAAGAACGCCCAAAAAAAACAAAAAGAGTGCCCGCAACTGAGAAAATCCGAACAGAATGAAACTAGTAAGAAATTTACCTAATTCCGACAAAAACCCACCCGGCGCCGGTGAAAGAATCTCGATTACTTTGCTTTCGTTTCCGGCGACTATTCTCGTAAACAAGAAATTATCTCACGCTATTTATCACTGAAAATTTCAAACAGAAGTTCGTGATTTGACCAGAGACCGAAACCGAAACCTCCTTTGTTTTCGCCAGAGAGAAATTAGACAGAACAGAAACCAAACCAAAGAAACCTTTTTTTTTTGTCATTTTAACGTTTGTGTTTTGTAATTCTTCTCGTCGAATGATTAATTCCGATGCGTTAAGGCGCACGGGATATTTTATGCATCTTCTGATAATAGTCGTTCGATGAAACAACAGAGGGGTAGTGACGTCATCGTTTTTATAATCGGACGGTACATAGTGATTGAGAACTTTTTTCTGACAGATAAAGTTGAGATAATGTGTGGGGTTACGCCTTTTCTTTTGGTGTTTGTGACTTTGTGGATTACGATAAAGTTGGTTCAGTTCGAGTAAGATAATCGGTTTAAGTGAACCGGGTTTGGTTTGTGGGGGCAGCTTCGCTGGTTGACGGTGACCTAACAGGATCAAAGAAAGAAAGAAAGTGGCGGGTGTAGCTCGACGCGTTAAGTCAATCACTCTTTTGATTTTGATTGGAACATAAATCAGATTCTTTCTTCTAGCAATATGCTCCAAATGTTTCTCCTCTTTTATGAGTGAAGAGGTTTCTTGGCAACAATTTCTTTCTCCTTTTTTATGAGTGAAGAGGTTTCTTGTCAACAATTTATGATATGATGAGAGATAGATTGGAAAAATTGTAGTGCTCTCGTATTTTATTTAGTGTCCATAGGACGTATATATATAAGATAAAGAGAATAGCTAGAGTAATTACACAATATTGAAATAGTAATGACAAACCTAATTACAGGGATTGAATCAAGGACATGATTAGAGGGATTGAATATCAAAGTAATTAATATAATTATTCTTTCCTCTTCACTCATAATATTATATGGCCAAAGCCTCGATGACCAAGTGATTCACAGAATTTTTGTGCACACAATATAAAACTTGGAATTGTAGTGAGTTTACGTTATTTGCCATAAAACCGAGATTACTCAAACTTTTAAGTATTCTTTATTCTCGATTTCCTCCTCTAGCCGGGGGTGTATATGGTTTAAAAGCAACGAAATATAGGATGCACAAGCACATACCAGAATCCAAAAATAATGAATGCTATCAATAAATAGGTTGTGCATGTTATATATATTGTTATGCGTAACCGGTTCAGCTCGTCTATATGATACTACTAATTAACAAGCGATTCTCAATCACAAATCACGAGTTCTTTCAACTCGGTTTCTTTTTATTTTTTTCAACCCTAACACACCATCTTCTGACGGATATGATAATTATGATCTCCACTCCACCGCATCTCTGTTTATGTGTGTTTTTATTTATTTATTTGTAATGTATATATCAAGTTGAAATTCCTATGTAAAAACGACTACATTTTTTGATATATTATTAACCATAACTTATCAAAAACGGTTTAATTTGTCAATATCTACATTTGAAAGTTTGATACGACGTATGTTAAAAACGGCTGTCAAAAAAGCATCGATGTCTGCAATAATTATAAGAAACTTATTTATCTATAAGGATTTTTTTTCCTTATGAATTTGCTTCGAAGTATCAATTTCGGTTGCTTTTCATTGTCCTGTTTCTCTCTTCTGTATACGTATTGCTTTCAAGCAACTAATTTCCGTTTCAATCTTCTTAAAGTATGCTAAATATAATTAGAATACGAAGATAAAAATTGTGTTTAAAATATGCGGAAAGCATCTCGTTTCATTATATGTTACGTTGTTGATCTTAATATGCGGAAAGCATCTGATTTGTGCCGCTTGTTTGATCCGATATTTGCCACACAAAAAAAATGACAAACGAAAACACATACTACATGGACTTATCGTGACGACAATGCGAATATAAAGCGAGTGACTCGGTAACTCGCCTAAATACCGGCGCTTCGTGAGCAACACCTAGTAACAAATCACACGTCTCCACGTGTCCAATACGACACCTGTTTAATAATTTGAAGTAAACCACTCTAATTATTGGGAATTTTTTTTTTTTAAGTATGGAATAAAAAGAGGAGCGAATTATTCAGATTCCTTTCTTCTAAACCCATTCGCTCTCTCCAATCTCAATTTGATCTAACGGTCTCATTCTCTCTTTACTCTTCATTTTTTCTCGGGAAACCGAAGGAAAAACAGAGGTGCAAAACGATTCCGGCGGAAACTTTTGAGATTTTTCGAGGGTAGGGTTATTTTTTGGAATTTTTTCCATCTTCGGCCGATCTATGACGTACAGCGATGGCGTCGATAAGACGGTGCCTGAGCTGAAATTGAGAATCGAGGATTCCGAAAATGGAGATTATGTGAAATTAAGAGGAGGGTCGGATGAAGAAGAAGGATCTCATGCGGAATCATCGGGATGTTCGATAGGATCGGTGACGTCTGTCTGGTTCTGGGTGAAATTGATCTCCCTGACCGTTTGTTTGAGTGTGTTGGCCTTCGTAATTATTAAATGGATTGGTCCATTTTTGATCGAAAAGGTTAGTTTTTTTTTGCTGTTGTCTAAGTTCTGATGCTTTTGGGTTACATTTAATGGAATTAGGGAATGCACAAGGATTCTGATTTCTGATGGGTCTGATTATTCAGCTAATTTTTTTTTCTGGGTTTTGATGGTTGAAAATTAGGGTTCTTGTGTATTTAGATTGAGCATATTTTAGGTTTAGGCATTCAAAACCAAATTTTGGCGCTGTAGAACGTATTATTAGATGATTTATGCACGCAGCCCACTAAAGCTTTCGCTCAAATCTGGAAAATGGGACTTGTCTATGATTTTTTATTTTTTTTTGTTGTCTATCATTCATGAGCTCTGTCTGGATTATAGGCTTGATGTTGCTCCATCGCAGCTCACCAGCTTTAAGTTTGAATGTAAACTTCACATAAAATTTGCATTACATATATACATTTGCAGCATTTTGTATGTGTTTAGAAGGTTGCCCATTTAACTGATAATTTTGCTTGATGATTGTCAATCATGCAAATCTTGAGATCAGTGATATCCTAATAATGAAAAGTGAAGTTTATCCTCATTTATGTTGCTGTGTCTACGGATCATGTTTCAGGAACTGATTCCATTTATAAATTGGGTAAGAAGCACATTCAGCATCCCGGTGCTCGGTCTTCTCCTCTTTGCCTCAGTGGCATTGTTCCCAAGCATTCTTCTTCCTTCTTCTCCTTCGATGTGGATGGCCGGTCTTACATTTGGTTATGGGAATGGGTTTTTATTGATTTTATCAGCAGCATCGATCGGTGTTACTCTTCCTTTCTTAATCGGACATCTTTTTCTTCACAAGATGCAAGTAAGCATCATCCCAAATACTTAGATCTTATGCGCTCTTTGGTTTGCATACTTATTAAGCCTCTACCTTTTAGATGATCAATTTGGGCTTCATCTTCCTGGTCTTTTCTGCAGGAATGGTTGAAGAAATACCCCAAAAAAGCAGCCATACTTAGAGCAGCCGGTGAAGGAACCTGGTTTCATCAGTTTCAAGCAGTCACGCTAATCCGTGTCTCTCCGTTCCCTTACATGATTTACAACTACTGCGCATTAGCAACTGGAGTTCACTACGGTCCTTACATCTTAGGCTCTCTTGTTGGAATGGTTCCTGAGATCTTTGTCTCAATCTACACGTATATGCCTCACTCTCTCACTTTATCTCTGACTCTATGCTAAGCCAAGCTCTGCAGAATCTTAGATTGGTCTTCTTTGGTTATTTGCAGGGGAATAATGTTAAGAACACTAGCAGTTGCATCAGACGTGAGACACAGTCTTTCGGTTGTGGAAATAGTAGTGAATGTTCTTGGCTTCTGTGTAACTGCGAGCGCGACTATAGTCTGCACAATCTATGCGAAGAAGAAGCTAAGTGCGATGCAAGCAGAGGAAGTAGAGGCATCATAATATTCAACCAATACTTTATGAACTCTTTTCACCACCAACCACAATATATCATCTAACACGATCGTATATATAAATATTTTGTTGTTTTTTGGGTTCATAGAATTCAACGATCTTCTGGATCTCTGCTTTTTTTCCTTGTATATATATGATGATATCAACTGAATTTTGAATTTTTTTATGTATATCTATTAGATCATCTAATTCTTCTTTTTCAATCCAACTCATGGAGTTAAGTTAGTGTTATTTGTTGGGCTTTGGTCAAATGTAAAAAAAAAAAAACTGGTTTTTGGAAAAATATTAGTAACTCTTACATAAGAGTTTTTTTCGTATATAAAACTGGAAGAACAACGGTCAAACATGAATTTATCACGTTTTTATTATAAAATAGATAAATGTGTCGTTAAAAACGTAAAAATATTAGAGCATCGTTATTGGGAGAAACCCATTTGGGTTTCTTAAGTAACATTTAATTATAAATTTGAAGTTAAGAAATTATGTTAATAAACTTTTGTTTTTGCTGTTTTATTGGTAGAACTTCATTAGGGGTTTTTAAAATTTTTTTTTTTTAATAATTTTGTTTTATTTTAAATAGAGTTTATTTTTTTAATTAAACATAGTTGACATAAAAACATAACATTTTAAACATAGATTTTGAAAAAAAAATGCAAAAGAACGCTCAATTTGGGATTTCTTTCTGATTTTGTCTATGAATCGCTTCTTGTTCACCCACCGAACGATTCCAATTCATTAATATGTAAAAAAAGTTTAGAATTTTAAAGTTGAAGTTAAGAAAAAGTTTAAAAAAAATCTGGCAAAAAAAAAAATCCGGCAAAAAAAAAAAATCCGACCAATTAGAAATTGAGGCTAAGAACAATATAAAAACCCCTTAAAAACCGGTTCTTAAAAATTTGATTTAAGAACCGGTTTTTAAAATTTTTATTTAAAAACCGGTTCTTACACTGTTCATAATAATTATTATTATTATTATTTTTTTGTTTGGGTTAAGAAACCCGCTAAGTTTCTCCCATGATGCTCTTAGGTTTCCCACGTAGCATGATTGGATATTGAAGTAAGACATTTATGAAAATGATTACAAAGGCCATAATCATTTAATGTCTCATCTTGAGGATTGTGTCCTCTATGCTTCATGATTTTTTTTCTGTATCAAATGAGGATATAAAACAATACCTTCAAAATAATTAAGAACTGGAAAAAAATGAACAAATTGATTAAACAAATTCAGCAAAAAAACAGAGAGAACGAAACCACATAAACAAACAAATGACAGAGAGACGTTTACTTTTGGACCTTTTGGTCACTCATCTGTCCCTGTCTGTAATTCTCTTCCCTTTTTGAAACCCATAAGTTTCCAAAAGTTTGATTTAGACCTCAACTTATGGATCTTTACAATACAAACCCAATCAAATCATTGATGAAACCTACTCTGAATGATTAAAAGCCATGTAGATTAAGGCTCCGAATGGTAAATAATGCCTAAAAATTAAGTCATTAAGTTTTACTATAACTAGAACAAAAATTACTCATAGTAGTTTCTGATCATTTAACGAATATTAAATGTACATTTCTCTGTACACGCATCCAATAGGTTTTGAATCTAACAATTGAGATGGGACCATAACTCGTTGTATTTTTCTTCTTGAAAAATCGAGGATTATTAGTAATTTATTTACTCATTTCCTTATTATCTAATGGCGTTTTGGTTGGTGTAGGAGAGAATAAATGCTTTGGTAGAAGGTACAGACAAGCAGACACTCTCCTTCCACACATATAATGTATGTGCATATAGGCGATGAACAAAGCAGGCACGTGCTTCTTCTTCATTTGGTGGAAGACAGAGAGACTGAGACAGAGAGTGAAGTTAATTCGTTCACCAGTTTACTTTCCAGCCAAGGCACACACACACACACACACTCCCTTCTCTGTAATGCAAGATGAGCTGAGCAGATTTCTCATTCTTTTTTTTTGTGTGTGTGCGCATTTGGTTCGAAAACTTGCAAAACCCCAAATCTTATTCCCTGTTTATTGATTGTTGACTTGTTCCTGAATCTGTGATTCTTGTTTTTGTCGTTTCTTGAGAGTTTTGACTTTGGTCGGTAAATTTTCTAGCCGTTAAGGATGACCAAAATAAATGCAAAAAGCAGCTGAGAAGTTCAAAGCTTGAGCTCAATCCCAAGAAAAATCAACCGTTTCGTTTTATTGGGTTTCGATCTCTCTTCAGTTTTTCGAAGATTTGGTTACAGTTCGTAAATGCAGCTACTTGTTCTTGATCCTGGTGTTCTTCATTTTCGAGGACGAATCCCAACTTCGAGCTCCTTGGAAGCAAGATTGTAGATTCACGAACCGGGTTCGATTTCGGGTCCGAGAACCGACAATGTCAATTGGGTAGATCCGTTTTTCAGCCGAATATGAAATGGGTTTATCCTTTTCTGGTTTTGGTAAATTTCATCTACATTTCAACTTCTCCGTGTTACTCCACTGATACAATCGAAGAACGAGACATTCTGCTTCAATTCAAAGACAGTATCAGTGACGATCCGTACAACAGCTTAGCCTCTTGGGTCTCCGACGGCGACCTCTGCAATAGCTTCAATGGAGTCACTTGTAACCCAGAAGGGTTCGTGGACAAAATCGTTCTGTGGAACACAAGTCTCGCCGGAACCCTATCTCCGGGATTGTCCGGTCTAAGGTTTATTCGAGTTCTGACCTTGTTTGGCAACAGGTTCACAGGTAATTTACCGATTGATTACTCCAAGTTACAAACTTTGTGGACGATTAATGTCAGTTCCAATGCGTTTTCTGGTCCGATCCCGGAGTTTGTTGGTGAATTGTCTAGCTTAAGGTTTCTCGACTTGTCTAAAAATGGTTTCGCCGGAGAGATTCCTGTTTCTCTATTTAAGTTCTGCTACAAGACCAAGTTCGTCTCACTGTCTCATAACAATCTCTCCGGATCAATCCCTGATTCAATCATAAACTGTAACAAGCTCGAAGGATTTGATTTCTCTTACAATAAACTTAACGGAGTTTTGCCGCCTAGGATCTGCGATATTCCGGTGCTTGAGTATATCTCAGTGAGAAACAATTTGTTGTCTGGTGATGTCTATGAGGAGATACCAAAATGTCAGAGATTGAGCCATGTCGATTTGGGAAGCAATTTGTTCCACGGGTTAGTGCCTTTCGAGGTTCTTAGATTCAAGAACATAACTTACGTTAATGTCTCTTGGAACCGGTTTGGTGGAGAGATTGGAGAGATAGTTGATTGCGGCCAAAGTTTTGAATATTTGGATGCTTCGTCGAATGAGTTAACCGGTAGGATCTCTAGCGGTGTAACGGGTTGCAAAACTCTCAAGCTTTTGGACTTGGAGTCTAACAAGCTGAATGGGAGTATCCCGGGAGGTATCGGGAAGATGGAGAGACTCTCGGTTATTAGATTAGGTGATAATTCTATAGATGGAGAGATACCGAGAGAGATTGGAAGTTTAGAGTTTCTACAGGTTTTGAATCTGCATAATCTCAATCTCATTGGTGAAATTCCAGATGATATATCCAATTGCAGAGTGCTTCTTGAACTGTGAGTTGTAATCATTGCTTGATGTTTCAGTGAATTTATTGATTCTTTTTACTGTATTTGAATCTCACGTTTCTGTTAAACGGTTTACTTGTTGGTTGCAGAGATGTTTCAGGGAATGATTTAGAAGGAGAGATCCCTAAGAAGCTATTAAACTTAACAAACCTAGAGATTCTTGATCTGCATCGAAACCGTCTCAATGGAAGTATTCCACCTGAACTTGGAAGGCTCTCCAGAATCCAGTTTCTTGATATTTCACAGAATTTGCTTTCAGGGTCAATCCCGTCTTCCTTCGGGAACTTGACTACACTAACGCATTTCAATGTCTCCTACAACAATCTCTCTGGTGTTATCCCTCTTGTTCCAAAGATGCAGGATTTTGGATCTTCTGCGTTTTCCAACAACCCTTTCCTTTGCGGTGATCCTCTTGTAACTCCCTGCAATTCACGTGGAGCCACAGCAAAATCCAGAAATTCTGAAGCTCTAAGCATTTCAGTTATCATTGTTATAATTGCTGCTGCTGTTATCCTCTTTGGTGTCTGTCTAGTGCTTGGTTTGAACCTAAGAGCTCGTAAAAGAAGAAAAGACGAAGAAATAGTTACAGTCGAAACCACTCCTCTGGCGTCTTCAATACACTCTAGCGGTGCGATAATCGGAAAGCTTGTTCTTTTCAGCAAGAATTTGCCTTCAAAGTATGAAGATTGGGAAGCAGGTACAAAAGCTTTGCTCGACAAGGAAAATATAATCGGCATGGGATCAATTGGGTCGGTATATAGAGCATCTTTCGAAGGCGGGGTTTCCATTGCAGTAAAAAAGCTTGACACTTTAGGAAGAATCAGAAATCAAGAAGAATTTGAGCAAGAAATAGGACGACTTGGAGGTTTGCAACACCCGAATCTGTCTTCTTTCCAAGGTTACTACTTTTCCTCGACAATGCAGTTGATTCTCTCTGAGTTTTCCCCCAATGGTAGTCTCTACGATAATCTACACCTAAACATCTACCCGGGAACCAGCTCAAGCCATGGGAATACCGATTTAAATTGGCACAGAAGATTTCAGATTGCTTTGGGAACCGCAAAAGCGCTCTCTTTCCTTCACGATGACTGTAAACCGGCGATTCTTCATCTCAATGTAAAGTCCACGAACATTCTTCTAGACGAACGGTACGAAGCAAAACTATCGGATTATGGGTTAGAAAAGTTTCTTCCAGTTCTGGACAGTTTCGGTCTGACAAAAAAGTTCCACAACGCGGTTGGGTACATTGCTCCAGAGCTAGCTCAGCAGAGTTTGAAAGCGAGTGAGAAATGCGATGTGTATAGCTATGGTGTGGTTCTTCTTGAGCTGGTTACAGGTAGAAAACCGGTGGAGTCTCCATCGGAAAACCAAGTCTTGATCCTGAGAGATTATGTGAGGGATTTGTTGGAGACTGGTTCAGCTTCTTGTTGTTTTGACAGAAGGTTGAGAGAGTTCGAAGAGAATGAGCTGATTCAAGTCATGAAGTTAGGTCTGATTTGTACGTCGGAGAATCCATTGAAGAGACCGAGTATGGCTGAGGTTGTGCAGGTTCTTGAATCAATCAGAAATGGTTTTGGATCATGATGAAGCTTTTTCCTATTTCAGTAAAGATTGCATAGAAAATGTGCAGTGTAGTGTTTAGAGCTTAGAGTGTGTTTTAAGGGGAAAATGTTTATTCTTTCGGTGATTTTTGGGATTTTCCGGGTTAGATTTTACATACAACGAAATTGTTATTATTCCCCCCCGGAAAATCATGTTCGACTATTGAGAAATGTAGAAAAGCATTTTCAATCTTGAGATTTACATATTTCACAAACTTTTATGATACGTTTCATAACTACAAGCACATCTTTCTCAGACAAATTACTGAAACAGAATCTAAACCATCCTGGTTCAATACAATTGATCTTACCAATGTTCAAGAACATGTTCCAAAGCTTGATCTCACCTTTCTCGCTGCAAGAAGATATCAATCCTCTCATATCTGCCCAACAAAACAACCCTCCATTGCTTCTCGTGCACTCGATCCCTAAACCTTTTAATCCCTTCACAAACTCTGAGTAGATTCTCTGCAGCCTCTGCCTGTTGGTTTTTACATATGCTTCAATAAATTCCGGTTTGGAGATTGTGGAAATGAGCAAATGCTGGGATGGTGATGACACGGGTGAGAGCGTTGTGAGCTTTCTACAAGCTGCTAGAACGTTCTCATTGAAGGAGTAAATGGCGCCGGTTCTAAGTCCCGGGAGAGACAAGTCTTCTGAAAGATCGTACACGATCTGAACTCTTTCCTTGTCGTGATTCTCTTCGGTGTCTGCTATTTCAGCTATGCTCACAAACTCTGCTTCTTCATCTCCGTGGATAGAACCAGCGAAGATCTCGTTAGAGATTATATGAATGTTCTTTTCGCGGGTGAAGTCCAAAAGAGCATATATATTTTTTTTTACAAAGAGTATATTCAATTTAATTGCACGAAAAAGAAAAACATTGCAAGTCCAGCTTAGGATGTAATGTTGTTTTAGGGAAAGCTCAAATAGCCTAAACCATAACTAAGAAGAACTTAGAACGAAACAAAGATGAAATTTAATAACCAAAGAGAGAGAGAGGCGAATTCAATTGCGCTTTGTAACCCATCTAACCGGTTTGACTGGTTTCTCCTTCTGGTTAACTCACTTCATTCTAATCCGAAAACGCAACCGTTTTGGTTGTTTTAGTGAGTCGGCGTTGATTATGATTCGTTCGATGTGAAGATAGAGAGAGAGAAATAACGTCGGAAGCCACTCGAAAGACGGTGCCGTTTCGTAGAGATAAAATTTTGGCTCGCCTCCCTCCAGTTTTCAGAATCCGGGACCGACATCTTCTCCTGGTCGCCGATCAGATCTCCGACGGATGTAACGATTCCGGTTGTTGTAAGCAATGCAGAAACCTTCTTATAAAACTTTTGAGAGACCTAATGAAAAGGGAAATTCCATTTTCTTTCTTTTTTCTATTGGAAGTCTCTGATGATTTTCGTTTTCAACATTTCAGTCGATTATGTCCCAGTGTGTTCATTCTTCGATTTCAGAACCAGTATTGATCAACTGTGAATTTTGTTTTTGTATGTTTTCTCCGAGGTAGATTTGATGGTCAAAAGCTCAAAATCTGGATAATACTTTTTGAAGTTTTAATTAAGAGTGGAAGAGATGGATCAAGGAAGGCAAGTGTTTTCGGTTGACCTTCTCGAGAGATATGCCACAAAGAATCGTGGCATGATCACATGTATGGCTGCTGGAAACGATGTAATTGTTCTGGGAACGAGTAAAGGATGGATTATCCGGCATGATTTTGGAGTTGGGAGTTCTTATGGTATAGTCATTTTCATCCTCAAATTGTTATTTCAGTGGTAAAAACTCAGTTTATAAATACAATTTGTTTCTCTGGATGTAGATATTGATCTCTCTGTTGGTCGAACTGGGGAGCAATCGATTCACAAGGTTTTTGTTGACCCTGGTGGTAGCCATTGCATTGCTACAGTAACTGGTGTTGGAGGAGCTGAAACGTTTTATACGCATGCAAAGTGGCCTAAGCCGCGTGTATTGAGCCGCTTGAAAGGTTTACTGGTTAACGCTGTGGCTTGGAACAGACAACAGATAACAGAAGGTTATGCGTTGGTGTTATATGAGTGTTCTGTTCTTTTTTTTTTTTTGGTGGTTTCACATGGATATTGATTTTATTTTGTCTTTACCTGAATTCAGTTTCGACTAAGGAGATCATTCTGGGCACTCACGATGGGCAGCTATTTGAGATGGCTGTGGATGAGAAGGACAAGAGAGAGAAGTACATCAAGTTTTTGTTTGAACTAGAAGAACTCCCCGAGGCTTTCATGGCTTTGCAGGTATCACCGATTTATAATGGCCAATAGAATTTCTGGTTTAGCTATTATATTGCATTGGTTAAGTTGGTGGTGGTTAAGTTTGATTCAATGGGTTTGATAAGCCTGAATGAATTTTTGATAGGTTGAAAAGTTTTTTTATCCCCGATGAGGATTAGTCTCTGTGATCAAACCATGTTTTCTTCATTGGATTTATTATTCAAATCATTGTTTTATTGAAACAAATGTGTAGATGGAAGCAGCCAACATAAGCAGTGGAATGAGGTACTATGTGATGGCTGTAACTCCCACTCGACTCTATTCGTTTACCGGGATTGGAACATTAGAAGTAAGCTAAACTCTGTTCTGCTATGCGATGACATATGTCCTCCATCTTATGATTTATTTGCGAACATTTATGAAATTGTGAATTAGCTTTTTTCCATTCAATTTCTAATTACTGAACGTTTACTTCCAGTCTGTTTTTGCTAGTTATAAAGAACGTGCAGTTCATTTTATGGAACTTCCTGGTGAAATACCAAACAGGCAAGTGCTTGAATTACCTTAGCCTCATTTTGCATATGAAAGAAATCACAAAGCGTAACCCTGCTCTCTGAACATATAATGTTTGTCGTCTTTCAGTGAACTACATTTCTTTATAAAGCAACGAAGAGCGGTGCATTTTGCATGGCTTTCAGGAACAGGAATTTATCATGGTGGCCTAAATTTTGGAGCTCAGCACAGGTAGAATGACAGTGCCAATGTCCCTCTGAATTTAATGCTGGGATCTTTGTATATGTTGCCCTCTTTCATATTTTTCGGTTATGTCATTCTGTAATTTGATTGAAACTTGTCTGGTAGTTATCCGAATGGTGATGAGAATTTTGTGGAGAGTAAAGCGCTGTTGGACTACTCAAAGCTGAGTGATGGCACGGAAGCAGTCAAGCCTGGTTCAATGGCACTCTCAGAGTTTCATTTCTTGCTTCTTATTGGGAATAAGGTTAAGGTATGTTTTGGACACATGTGGTTGATACATTCCTCGTTGCATGTATAAAGTTTGAACTGACTACATTTGTGTTTTGTTTCATAAGTGTGCTTACTTTCTGGTTTCTGCATTTCTTAAATGTGGGGGTAGGTTGTGAATCGGATAAGTGAACAAATCATTGAAGAGCTCCAGTTTGATATAACGACAGATTCAGCTTCGAGGGGCATAATTGGACTTTGCAGCGATGCCTCTGCTGGCCTTTTCTATGCGTATGATCAGAATTCAATCTTCCAGGTCTGTTTTGGTGGTTGGCTTTTACTGGTTTATTATGATCTTAATCAGCTACTTGAGTAAATTTCTTTGATATCTTGTGCTTCTCTTCTCAATTTGGGGCTTTGGATATCCTCTCTAGGTTTCTGTGATTGACGAAGGCAGAGATATGTGGAAGGTTTACCTAGACTTGAAAGATTATGCTGCAGCTTTAGCAAACTGTCGTGACCCTCTCCAGAGAGACCAAGTTTATTTAGTTCAGGTGATCTTTGATGTCCGTTACCGTCGATTAAATTAATAGGACGATGTTTCTCGTGCTATTCCTGTCATATCTGCAATTCCTTTTTATCATCGTAATGTTGCTGTCACCTGCCTATAGACAGCTTGCCGAAAGAATCTCTCTGGTTTTGATTATGTATGAGTTGGGCACCTTCTCTTGTAGGCAGAAGCTGCATTCACCAACAAGGAATATCTACGAGCAGCATCATTCTATGCCAAAGTGATTTCTAGTTCCTTTGTTTTACTTTGTTCTAACATGATATTATTCATTTTGACGTGGTTAAATGTTTTCTTTGCAGATCAATTATGTAATATCTTTTGAAGAGGTCACTTTGAAGTTTATTAGTATAAACGAACCGGTAAACATTTACATTTGTATCTTTGCTAGTTTTAAATACATTCCATAAAGAAAACTCTATTTACTGCCTTTTATTCGTTATGTGATTGCAGGAAGCTTTGAGAACATTCCTGTTGCGGAAGCTTGATAATCTTTCAAAGGATGATAAATGCCAAATTACAATGATATCAACATGGGCAACTGAGCTGTATCTGGACAAGGTTTAGCTTTTGCTTCTATGCACCACTTATTCTCTGTTCTCACTTCTCAGTAAACACATATTTTGTGGTCTCTTATTTTCAATAACTATTATATACTTCCATTGATCTGGTGTCATAGTTCCTATTGTTGATTTTGCTTTCTGTTTTCTTTCTGAGTCTTATCTATCTTATTTCCCTGTTTTTTGGTTCTTGAATGCGGAAATAGATAAATAGGCTGCTTTTGGAAGATGACACTGCTATAGAAAATCGTAACTCCGAGTATCACTCAGTCATTCAAGAATTCCGTGCTTTCATGAGCGACTGCAAGGATGTATTGGATGAGGCAACCACGATGAAACTTCTGGAGAGGTAATTTTTTACAAGTATCCCAGGGGATGTATTAAAATCTATCTTTACGCCAGTGACCACTTGTACCTTTATGATGATGGTGTGAATTACTTTCTGAATATGCTATTCTCTTTAAGACTTTTCTAAGCACATCTCTTATGTTATCTTGCTTGAAGTATGAAACACCTCTTATCTTTTTTGTTCATCTCTTTTTTTTTTTTTCTTGCAGTTATGGTCGGGTTGAAGAATTGGTATATTTTGCAAACCTGAAGGAGCAGTATGAAATCGTAATTCACCATTATATTCAGGTGAAGGGCGTGATAAGTTTTATATTCGTAATTGACCCATATAGATACGAGATCTTACTCAGGCTTATTCAATTTACGGAGTTTTGTCTTTATCCATTAGCAAGGGGAAGCAAAAAAAGCTTTAGAGGTGCTCCAGAAATCTTCAGTTTCAGTTGAGCTTCAGGTGTGTAAAAAGTAACACCAGGATCTTTAAAATAAAATGTAGTCTCCAAATCTTTGTTTCGTCCTGAAACTAAAATTTGTCTTACACATTATTTCAGTATAAATTTGCGCCAGACCTTATTATGCTTGACGCGTATGAAACCGTGGAAGCATGGATGGCCAATAAAAATCTTAATCCAAGGAGACTAATTACTGCAATGATGCGTTACTCAAGTGAACCTCATGCAAAGTAATGGCCCACTTCTCAACTAAATGTCCATTCACGTTGTGTTATTAATCTCACCAATAACTCCTCAAATCAAAATGCAGGAACGAGACACATGAAGTCATAAAATATCTTGAGTTTTGCGTCCACCGTTTGCATAACGAGGATCCAGGGATTCACAATTTACTTCTCTCATTATATGCCAAGCAGGTCTGGTTGGTTCCCTTCGATAATTTTTCTTTGATTTTGTCCCTAAAACCTTGGAAGCCTGCCTTTAGTCGGAAAAGCAACAGACAGGGTTACTATCTTCTTTTCCGCTTGTAGAATGATGACAAGAAGTTGCTAAAGTGATACATAATGGTTTTTTTGTATATATCCAATTAGGAAGATGATAGTGCCCTCCTCCGTTTCCTGCAATGCAAATTTGGGAAAGGACGAGAAAATGGTCCAGAATTTTTCTACGATCCCAAATATGCATTGCGCCTGTGTCTCAAGGAAAAGAGAACTCGTGCCTGTGTCCATATATACAGCATGATGTCTATGCATGAAGAGGCAGTAGCCCTTGCTCTTCAGGTAATAATTCCATTATATGAAAAATCAAGTATTATTCACTTTTGTCTTCTATGCGTGATCTTTAGATTATGACATTTTGAAACAAAACTGCTACAGAAAGATACTGAATTCACCACATGTATGATTCCAATTTGTCTCAGAAGGTTTGGTTGACCATTTTAATCCGCACTTTCTTCTGGTAGTGGTTGAAAACGGTTTCTGTTTTACAGATTGACCCAGAACTTGCTATGGCCGAGGCTGATAAAGTTGAAGATGATGAAGACTTGAGAAAGAAGCTGTGGCTAATGGTTGCAAAGCATGTCGTCAAGCAGGAAAAGGGAGCTAAAAGGGAAAACATAAGGAAAGCTATTGCCTTTCTCAAGGAAACTGATGGTCTTTTAAAGATTGAAGATATTTTGCCATTCTTTCCAGACTTTGCCTTAATTGATGACTTCAAGGTTAGTCAACTTCTCTTTTCCAGATCCACAAACGCTCTGTCTTGGGCCAATTAAGTTGCTTCTGCTCTCTTGTTATTTTCTTCATTGCCCTTATGCAGGAAGCGATTTGCTCATCTCTTGAGGATTACAATAAGCAAATAGAACAACTGAAAGAGGAGATGAATGATGCCACACGTGGTGCAGATAACATTAGAAATGATATTAGTGCCTTAACTCAAAGATATGCTGTAATCGACCGCGACGAGGAATGCGGGGTATGATCATCCTATGACTGAACAGCCTTTAGCATATATATATATGAATCAAGTTTTTGGAAGCACCAAAATCATCAGCACGCCTTATCCTTTTCGATGTATTACCAGGTTTGTAAACGTAAAATCTTGATGATGACCGGGGATTTCAGAATGGCCCAGGGATATTCTTCAGCTGGGCCACTGGCTCCTTTCTATGTCTTTCCTTGTGGGCACTCTTTCCATGCACAGTGCCTGATCACACACGTCACAAGCTGTGCACACGAAGAGCAAGTAAGTCTTGAACCATGATTTCTTGTTATGAGTTCCCTCTTATTTACCGTTGCGTATTAGATACTGCAATTTTAGCGATATTCAGTTGTTCTAGTCTTCTAGGTTATGATGAAACTACCATGGAAAGATTAACTTTACCTGTAGGGTAGTTCTTAATTCTGCTTTCAGTAATACATAATCTCGAGATTTATGTACCAATGTTCAAATTGTGATTTCATTTTTGGATTGGTTTTCCAAAAAATCTGTCTAGGCAGAGCATATTCTCGATCTGCAGAAGCAGCTGACATTGCTTGGCAGCGAAACCCGGAGAGATATAAATGGTAATCGATCAGATGAACCCATGTCTAGCACAACTACTGCAGATAAGGTAGGGACATTTGTTTCATTTTTTTTTTTTTTTTTTCCTATTTCTCTTAGCATCAATGGCTTGACATATTTTCCTTAATGTGAGGCAGCTTCGATCAGAGCTAGATGATGCTATTGCCAGCGAATGCCCGTTCTGTGGAGAATTAATGATCAATGAGATCACTCTGCCTTTTATTAAACCTGAGGAAACACAACATTCTGCTTCATGGGACCTCCGACCACAGACCAACTTAGCAAACCAGAGGACCATTTCTTTGCCTGTTTGATATGTGTCACACCGTAATTTCCTTTTCGTGTGATGTCTTCTTCAGCTAGCTTTGGAGTGTGAATGTGATTTTGACTTTTGAGTGCTCGATTGTTGATGTAATATTATTATTAAACATGCTTCTTGAAGTACATACAATAAGTTTGCTCACCTACTTGTGTCTCTATATCTAAATGTTTTCCTTGACTATTATTTCAATCTGGAAGATCCTTTTGTTTTTCATGATTTTTCATCAGTGGCGCGATTCGTCCTCGGCTTCAAAATCTTTTTCTGCAGATATTTTCTTCGCCAGAGCCTGCTTGCTCCATCGCTTCAAGTCATAGGCTCTCTTGAAAGGTTTCTTCTCCTTGGTAAGTCTTTTCTTTGTAATGGCGATTGCAAGATCGTTCGGGAACAAAGTTCGCCAGACAAAGGCGTGGAGAAGCGTAGAGACAAACAAAACGCAGACCATTGCCGAGGAAATGAAGGAAAGAGTGAGTGCTAGAGCCCGGCTCGGGTAACCAGGTACTGCCTCCGCATACTTTATTGTTGCTACTGATGCTGTTGTCATAGGAAATGTATATGACCACCACGCCACTGAGAACCTGCACAGTCCGTTGCCAATTAGTTGCATCAATACATACTAAACCAAATTGTATAAACCTGAGATGGACTTACTTAAACCCGGTGAAGAAATTGATCCGTACTACAAGGGAAATGTATAGGAAGAGTGCAATGAAGAAGCAAGTTCTTGAACATCCGTCGAATTGGCCATAGATTGTGTTCCAAGCGATACTTGCTGCTGACGGGGCAGCTATGAACATTGAGTAGACAGGGTGAAGCTCTTTAGGCAGAGCTTCACTTGTGGGAAGTCTTTGATATAGTGTTACAAACACAACTAAGTAATGTGCAAAACCTACTGCCCATAGAAACTTAGCTACTTCATTCCATCCAACTTTTGAAGCTAAGATGGCCCCGACGAAATTCCCTACAATAGAAAGATGAGAAGACGGGTTTGCGACTTTGCAGAGTCGCCTTCTCCCTCCCGATAGCCATTGCCCGTAAATCTTTAGCTCAAGGAAGAAATAAGGAGCCATGAAAACGCACCAAATGGCGGGATGGAGGGATTTTCGGTTTGAGAGCGCGGGAGGTACGCTGATGGCTAGAAACATGCAAACCACCCAAGGAGCGAAAAAGAAATTGACTCGAACCGGATGAAAATACTCTCTTTTCACAGCTTCGAAGTAGAAGATGCATTTGAGTATGTAAGTGAAGGAGACAGAGACTAAGGCTACTAATGACAATAGCCATACAATTAAATTGATCAATGGTGTGATGTGTAAGAAGTTTGTAGCGGGGCTTTTCGCTAGGGCAAGCCACAAGACAGCTTGACTGCTAAGTCCTAAACAGATACCGAAGCATCCAATTGGGAACCTAAGAAGAAACGGCCATTGTTCCTCTTTCGGAAGCAGAATATCTTCATTATCCTGCAAGAGAATACATTTGGAATTCACTAAGCTGTGACCTGAAAAGAGAATATGAGAGAAGAAGAAGAAGAAGTAGAAGTTGTTACCTTGACTTCATCTAATTCAGGTCCTCTAAGAGCAGCAAAGTATCTTCCTGCAGAAACATTTGCATTTATAGATTCATCTTTGGTCTCACCATCTTCATTTCTTAAAGAATTCTCAATGTCTCTTTCCCTTATTACAGAAGGCAAGAGAGAGTTTTGTTTGCTGAGCGTCGACTTGGTCCTAAAGATACTGAAATCTGCTTTCCGGCCATCTCCACCGTTGATGATTCCGCCTGTTTCAAACCCAGCAAAGCTACGACCACTCCTCGGTAAACTCTTTTTGTCATCTCTTCCTCTAGATTCTCTGTTGAGCGCCGAGAAACCCGTCTCTAGCGACACCTGTCTGCTGAAACCTCGGTATGGTCTCTGTCTCCCTCGGTTTGGTCCTCTGTTACCCGTAAATCTTTTGTTGTTCTCTTGCTGTTGCGGTTCTTGCTCTGCATCTTCTTCTGGTCCAACTTCATTGATGTCGGCAAAATTGGAACGAGAAGTTGATTGCTTTTGTTCCATTGATCCGAGAAATTCGATACTTGAAACAGAGGAGAAGATATTTCTCTCTTATGCGGGCAAACATGTTGATGTATATAGAGAGATGGCAATGGACTAGGTTTAAAAGCAAAGTTTGTGGTTAAGGAGAAGAAATCACGAGAAAGCTTGGTGAATGGTGTGATTTAAGGTGTATGTGAACCAATACTTTCCTGGAAAGTTTCTGAGGTTTCTCGTGGAAGTGTTTCGATCCCAACAACTTGGAAAAGGAGAGACGATGAAAGAAAGAAAGAACCCAAAAAAAAAAAAAAAAAGGCCGTTCCATTAGTCACATGACTCAAATGCAAACCATAATCAAATGCCTTTTGCTTATTTGCACTTTTGGCTTCAAAACAAAATTTGAGCCGGTTAAGTTGGACCTGTTCGGTTTAGTTCTGTTTGCTCTTTTTGTTCGGTTAAAAGTATTTCGAAATCCTATGTTTCTGAGTGATCCTCAGGTTTAAAAGATTACATCATCTTTTCTAGTAATTTGATCGGATTGACAAAAATCTAAACTGATTTAGCGATTAACAACTACTATGTGAATTTTGAGGTGGTTTAAGTAGATGTATTCAAAGGCAATTCGTTGCCGTAGCCAAACCTATAGCAAAACCTACAACATTGGTTAGTAAGGATTAATTTTTTTTTGGAATTTGATGAAAATTATCGAGAAATCAGTTAGTTCAGTTATGTTCTATCGGTTTCAAAAAAAGTATCATTTTTAAATTTTAGTTTTGTTTTGTATTTCCAATGCAAAATTTTAAACAAAAATTCAGTTTTAAACTTGTTGTTTTAGTGTATTAATTAGAAATATAATTTTATTTAATGTATTAATAAGGAATCAAATAGAATAAATAGAATTTTTAATAATTTTTTAATATGCATGAAAATTTGGAGTAGTAAATTATAAAATTGAAATGAAAAAGGTTAATAGTGGATTTCAAAACCAAAAATGATTCATTATCAACTTTAGATTTATTATCATTTATTTACCGCTCAAGTGACATTCAACTCAATTTGAACTTGGATGAAAATATGACCAAACTAGTGAAAATTATTAAATGATACAGTACTACAATTACCTACACAACGTAAAGTTGGTGTACATATGTATATGTTATATTTAACGTTTTGGAAAAGGAATATAAAAAGTGGATCAACCAAATATATGTGAAAAAAAAAAGAATAGCATATATTCTTCTGCTTTTTTAAGGGATTTTTTTCATGAATTTGGTCCCTAGTTTGCTTTACTTTTCCTTTTATACAAACAAAAAAAACTTTGAATCAATGAGACACAAAATAATACAAAAGTGATAATAAATCAATTAATAGCCTTGCATGGATTGGACCAAAAGACAAACTCACATAAGCCGAGGGTGGCCGATCCAAGTTTTGGGTTGGATTGGATTATTTGGTTAGAGAATTATTTGATCAAATTTGATCTACATAAAATTTGGATCAAGTTTTTTAGGTTTTGGATCAATTTTAAGTTGTTTGGATCGTAAATAATTTGACCAAAATAAATTTATATTTAATTTTATTTGGATTGTTTAGATCTTGTATCAGGTTTGATCAATTTGTAATGAGTCAACTGTGGATGTTTATAAACTTATATATAATTTTATTTGGATTGATGGAAAAATCAATATGTTTTTGAAAGTGATATAATTTTACATATCTCTTTAAATTTTATAGTAGATTAGTAGTTTTAGTTTTGTTAATTTTAAATTTATGTTTATTAACGTATATACTATATAAAATTATAAATAATATATGTAAAGCCAAGATTGGATTTTATTTGAATTTTTTAGTTATCTAAAGACCAATCCAAATAATCCAAATCCAAATTAGTAAAAATTATAAGATCCAAATAGATATTTATAAAAACTCATATCCAAACCAATTGAAGTTTTTTTAATTGGATTGGATGTGATTATCTCTCTTTCTCTCCTCTTATTTTCTCTCTACAATTTACACCTTTTTCCAAAAAAAATAATATATATATATAACATAAACTTTTGAAGAAAAATTTGGTTTTCCAACCAACACATTAGATTTATCGTATATATATATATATATATATGCAGGTATGAGAATGAAACCACAACAACTTGGATTTATTTACATTATATATGAAATGAAGCATGTAAGATAACAGTACTATTAATTATATAGAACCCTAAAATATTGAAAAGTCTTACCACCTTAAAAGGTTAACTATATTCGAACACACCTTGACAAGTAAGGCTAATGATAAACTTAACCTACATTAGCTAAAACATCGACATCTAATCAGACCTAATTAATATTGATTAAATTTTGGTTATCACGTTTCGTTCAGCTGAGTAGGGTCTTCTGATTCGTCGATTATAGTAAACAATAAAAACGATATGTGTATAGAGTACGATATTATATGTAGTTAAGAAAATCGTAAGATAAATAGATAATTAAAACATTCAAACAAAAACCACACTTTCTGTAACAAAGAACAAACTCTTAAGCTAAGCTCAATGGTCTTTAGATAAAAATGGTAAATTCCAGATCACATTATAAGAATATAAAATGTAGAAAACAAGTGAAGTAATGAGTAAGTTGCCAAAAGGAAAGAAAGAAAGAAAGAGCAAGTTGCCAGAAAAAAACAAAGTGAAATAATGTGCAGATTTAACCAACCCTATGCCAATGCGATTCCGCCTAACAGAAGAAATAAAAATATCATTTTTTACTGTAACTTTTTTCCACTCTATGTGTTCGGTAATTTTGGTAAGACAAAACTATAAAACGTAATAGTACAAGAGAAGAACTGAAAGAAACGGAAAGAAAGAATACAATCTTATTTCTTTTAATTGTGCCCCCTACCTTTTCACTTTTGTTATATATATATCCCTTTTTTTTTTCATTTCATAGTTTTCCCCAATCAATCTCAACCATTTACAATTAAATCGATTTCCCCCCTCTCAAACCGATTCAAAACAATAGCAGAATTCCAAAGAATCAAGAAACTAAACCGAAAAATAAATAAACGTAAAAATTAAAAATCACTTCACCGGTTTAATCCAGTCTCTCTCTTTTCTCACTTTCACTTGTGGTTGAGCAATTTGGATCTCTTCCTAGCTTCGCTATAGAGAACCACACCCATAATCGTGACGCCGAAACCGGCAATGCCCATCACCGTCACCGGATTCCTAAATATCAGAACCGAGACTCCGGCGGCCACGGCGGCTTTTCCGTTGCCCAAAACCTGCAAAGTGAGAGCACTCGTGTGCTTCGTCACCAAGAAATTCGTCAAATTTACTAAATATGCCACCGTCGCATTCCCGGCGAGCAAGAAGATGATCAATGGATCCGTCCTCGCCTTTTCGATTAGGATCCTTAATACGTTTCCTTCGATGTAGAGTGTAAATGGTAGTAAAATACAAGCCGCCATTGGAGCCATGTACAGCAGAAGATTCATAGAATGTAGCTTCTCCGATTCAGACGTCAGAATAATCCCCTGCAATTACACAAAACTCGGTTAAACCAAAACAAACCGATAAAAATATCAAACCGGATTCGAACTTCCTATTGAAGTGAGATTCAGACGCAAAAACCGAACGCAATTTCGTTTTCAATTCATACTAAACCGGAAAATAGAGAAAACCAATCCGGTTACGATAAATTCTCTTACCTGGACGACGGATTTAAGAGCTCTACTGGCGGTGGAAGCGACGCAGATTAGGAAACCAAAGAGATGAAAAGAAGGCTCGGAGTTAGAAGCGAGAACTATGCCGGAGACGACGGGAAGGAGAGCTAAGTAAACTTCGGTGGATTCCGTTTTACAGGTGATGATGAAAGAGAACACGGCGGTGAAGAAAGGCGTTGTTGCTCCGATGGCTTGATTGAAAGAGACGGGGATGTAGCGGAGTGAAGTGTTGCCGCAGACGACGGAGAGGCAAAAGATCGCTGAGAGAGAGAGGATCTTCAAGAACTGACGGCGCGAGAGGATGTGCTGACGTGGCACGATTCCGGCGATGTTAATCACGGCGGAGCTGTAGGCAGCGCAGGATAGCATGTGCGTCATGGTTAGGAAGATTGGGTAGCGGAAACCGTAGTAGAAGAGGAGGTATTTGTTCAGGAGGAGGACTCCTATGTTCGACCCGAACCAGGCGGCGATTATCGCCGCCGTGAGAACGGCCGGAGATACGGTGGGTGAGGAGAGGAAGAAGGGTTTTCCGGTGGATGAAGAAGAGGAGTGAGGAGGTGTTTCGGGGATGTCGACGACGGTTGGTGCGGCGGTTGCGGCGGCGTCGAATCTCGGATTACTCATCCGCCGCGTCGTCCATGATTGAGCTTCTACCATTTTATGTTAGGGGCAAAATGGTAATAGCAAGTTTTCTCTCTTTCTTCTGCTAAAGAGAAAGAGTATTTTCTGTTTGTTTTTTTGGGGTTTCTGAGATCTGAGAGGGAAGGGAATGAAGAAGAAGGAAGACGATGAATGTAAATCGGACGGTGGAGATTCAGATTTAGCGGTAAAGGTGTCGGGTGATACCAGCCGTTGGATCTGATAGTTGGAGGGAATTCTTTTATTTAAAATTAAAGAAAAAGAAAAAAACAAATTTAACAAAATTAAGTTTAAGATTCGAAGTCCAAGCATGAGTCAGAAGTGTCGGTAGTAGGTCCACATTTGAGATCCAATGGAAGCAATCCTCTACGACGCAGCCTAATTAAAACCCCACTAGCCGTCCACTGCCTCTCTCCTTTCAAGTTTTGTTTTAATAAGTTGTCCCTAATTATAGCATTGATGTTGAAAGAATCGATAGTATAACAAACAAAACTTGATTGATGGACATGTACAGTTATTACAGTACAGCAACTGAGAAGCAAATAGATGATTTGTCTATTAATCCTAAGATTATTTTAACATGTCAACAACAACAAAAACCTTTTTTTTTAAAGATCCTAAGTGTAAACTTGCAGTCTAGAGATAAATGTTGAAAGTTGTGGAATTACAATAGTGATATAATGAAGACAAATACATACTAGATGTACATCAAGATTTCTTTATCGAGTTATAAATCATAGATTTTTTTGTCTTTTATATTAAGTAATAGTTCAAACTGTTTTATCCGGCATTTATTCAATTGTTGTCTTAAGTTTTTTCAAACTTTTGTAAACAATAACTGTAATTTTGAAAATCAATAAGGATTTTAGCAGGAAAAAAAAATTAATGATTTTTTTATACATTTAAAATCATGAACTGATTGAATAATTCACCTAATTATATATAAAAAAAATTGGTCAACGTGTTTATATTTATATATGTTTAGATTTAAAACATACATTTAAAAATAATTTACATTTGACCATAGTACATTTTAATGAAGGTTGTCACATATACCAAAATCAAATCAGATCTGTGAAGTAATAACGCGATTTTTCTTTCACATCAGCATTAATCACGCGTTGTGTTTGTCATAAAAATGAGTAAATGTGTGAGGCATGACTCGATCCTCGAGTAAACAAAAATTAAAAAGGATTTAATCAGAAAAGGGAGCTTGGCGAATAAAATGCAATATTCTTTGCAAAATTTAATGCTGCGTTCTAAAGTTCTGTAAAATATTTTATTTATTGCATTCTATTGGTTATAAATATTTTATTTTTTGATCGATTTTTTTATGTTATTATTTATAGTTTCATCACTTGCCATTTTGCCAACCGATAATGCATGCGATTGCTAATCCAACGTTATTATAATTTTGTAAGGTGACTTTAATAATTACAGATATCACTTTTCCTTTCGATCATCTAAAACAAATAAAAAGGAAATAACAACATGCAAGTTGCACCACGTGGATTTGACCAAAATATCCTTCATGTGAAGGAAAAAAATAACATGATAAATCAATTAGTGCCTTAATCAGTTACAGAATGAGAAATTGTTCGTTGACGAAAAATAAAAGAAAATTGGCCCACGTTGAAAAGGAAGCCAAATAAGAAAAATGAACCACAGAAATCATGATTTTTTTTTTTTTTGGTATTATACGATATATGATCGAGGTTATATGTCCCATTTTAAGACGTGCACCTATCAGTAAACTCATTTTCTCGTTACCACATCGGTCCACACCCATTTTCTTATCGCACTAGTGTTTCTAAATATGGAGATAAGATCCCAATTATATGGTTATATATATATATATATATACGACCGAGTGTAATAAGAAGGAGCTATCTTTACTTAGAAGGACCAGCTATCTGTCTCTTTGCATTACACGAATAATGAAAATGTCTCCTTTTGCAAATTGTCTTGAGACAAATGACAAATCGAATGAATGATGATAAATGATTACGCCGCGTCGCTTAGTAAGAATGTTAGAATGATGGATATCTACGTATATATTTATGGTAATAAATCAACTAACTAATTCTTTTTTTTTAAATATATAATATCAGCTAATCATTTTATTTATAATAGAATTAAATAAATATGTATTGACTTTTATCAAAAAAAAGGTTTGTAATGTCAAGTCATTTTTAACTCTTTTTATATTCGTATGTCAAAGTAAATAAAAATAACATAGTATATGATGATTTATGATATAAAGAGTATATACTATTTATAGCACATCACATGTTCTTGGTATTCAAAATTCTTTGATTTAAAAACTTCTTACGTTTTGTAGGAGCCATTTGTTTCCATGTGCGACCCTATTTAGTGGACCCAAAAATAGTGGGACTAAAGCTATTTGCATGGGGCCGTAAGAAATTGACAACAAAACATTATCTAAAACATTTGGTCAATTATTAAAAAGGATAATGCTCCAAAATGGCTTCGCCCGGGTTCGAACCGGAGACCTTCAGTGTGTTAGACTGACGTGATAACCAACTACACCACGAAACCTGTTGAACATGTTCCGATCTACAGAGTAAATATACCGATCAACTTCTGAGACGAAACTTAATATCGACCATTTCTTAACTCTTAGCCGTAATAAGTCGTACATTCGTTACACACGTGCACATAGATTTTGGTACAATACAAAAAGCTTGTGTTGTTTCAAGACACGCTCAAATTTTAATCCAAAACAAGTCTTAATTGCTAGACAATACGTAATGTATTGTTAAATTTATCATTGTTCTTATACCTTACTGGTCACGAAATCGCTGTTTGTAGCTTCCCAAATGACAGTACCATCACAAGAACAAAGCTTTTTGTAGTTTTCACCAACTCCTGCGCTTCTAGCAATCACTGCAGCGGTCAATCCCGGGCCCGGCTTATTATCCTCGGTCTTGTAAACCACCACTGCTCGCCCGATAAGATCCACAACCTTCAGCTTCTCTTTCTTTCCCGAGTAAAACGCCTCTCCGCTTTGGTCTGCCTCTAGTGTTCCCAGGTCACCCAATGCCTGTCAAAAGAAGAAGAAAAAATACCGGAATGGTTCTGATTTTTAGAGCACTGTGATGATATTTGATGTTTTAAGAGTGAGTGTGACCAACCTCTGTGCCGGTATGATCTTGAAATGGATTGTACAAGTTCCCGGTGCTGGCTGCTCCGTTTGTGAGATCTCCATACTCGTTGATAGACCAACTGTGGTTTCCGGGAGACAAACCGGTAAAGTTGGCTTCGATTCTTGCAAGCTCCATACTGACCTGAGCAAATCTGACCACCCCGAAAACGTCAGGGCCTTTGAATTCCGCTACTGCAGCTGAGACTAAGAAATCTGCCGACATGTCGCAAAGTAAAAAGCACGGAATGAGAAAAGAGGCTATCGATGAAAGACAGGACGTGAAAGTATATATGGTAAATCCCCAAAGTTTATATGACCCGAGAAGTGATATCTAACCTTGAGGAACACCTTGTCCAATCAAGCGAGCTTTTCGACCGGTTTGCTCCAAAGCTTGGGTCATAGCCATTACAGGGGAAGATCCAAGTATTCTCACAACTTGGTTAGGCAAATCCACCTCCACGTTTTCAATCCCTTTCAAGATCAAATTTTCATTGCACATGATAAGCAACACCAAAAAGAACAGAGACAAAGTTGTTTACTCGATCAATCGAAGAACCATACAATCTCTTATTACCTTCAATGGTTTCTAACTTTCTCTTCACGGCGTTAACACAACCCTCACATTTCATATCCACCATAAACTCGGTCTAGGAATAACAACAGATTAAGACAACACAACATAAGTTCCCAGTAGCTGAATCCTAAATCGTTGTATCAATTGATCAGAAATTGAAGATGGTATCCGAAATCAAGATAGGAAAGAGAAAGACTTACAAGGAGTTGAGGCATGACTCCATCCTCCTGCAAATCGAATTTATTGTAAAAAAATATATTCAGCAACTTAATCATCGAATTAGGAAAGGGGAAAAGCTATAATTGGAAATAGGGCAACTCAAAAGTCTAAATATTTCAGCCAAACCTGACGGAGATTACGATCAGAAGCGGGAACGGTCGCCATGGGAGAGCTAGCGAAGCTTCGTGAAAGCCCAAAGCGACGTGGAGACGATCGGCAGAGGAAGGAGAAATTGAGAAACTGAGATTTAAAGTTGGTAGGTGAAGAAGAAGAAAACGCGATGGCGATGGGAATCGCAGAAGCGGCGGCTACGACGGCTGTAGTCGTTGCCACTGACCTCAGAATTGATGCCATTCCTTTCGTTCTTCAGCTTATGCGGCCTTTCATTTATTCTCTTCTTTCACATTCACAAAGTCGCAACCTTTAGATTATCATTTTATTTAAACAAACAAAAAACATTTTTTCAAAAGCGACGAAGAAAAAATAAAAGTAGCAGAAAAGGCTAAAAAAACAGTTACAATTTTAGCCAAAACCAGGAGGGAGTTCAGGATCTTCTTCATCACTGTTGTTGCTGTTGTTGTCAATGTTATTAACTCTGCTGCTACTACTACTACATGCTTCTGCTTTGTTTCCTTCTACAGCTAAATGAATCAGTTCTTGCTTCTGTTTACTCGCCTCTAAATGGGGATAAGACGAGAATTCACCTTTTGGGACAGGTGTTGGGACGTTATGTTCCGCTTCTCTGGTGGATGATCCGTCTTGAACGCCTCCCGGGTTTGATAATGTCGCATAGACGGATTGCACGGTTTCTCTGATTTCATTCTTCATCCCGTCCTCTGATCTTATTATCCCCCACAACCCATCTGAGAGCTGGCTCAACATCTTACTCCTACGAGTAAAAAATCCAAACTTTTTTAGAATGCTTGTCATAACCAGCTACAACAACAAGTCACTGAATAGAAGGAACCCTTGATCCAACTTACCCGACTTCTTCGAATATGGCATCAGAGAGTTGCCTGGTTTTCATATTTTGAGCACCCGGCCGATTCAAAGCTGCTGACTCCTTGACAACTGATGTCATGTTGTTTCGTAATTCCTCCTGCAATCCAGTTCCCGCTTTCGTAGTCAGAACGCAATGGAAACACATGGAGTCCAGAAGAACAAAGCTCGAGATGTTTATCAACACCGTTAAAAGAACAGTCCCCGTTGCCTCACATTTAACCCTTCAGTCTTATCTAAAATCCCACCAAGTTGCGGAAATGACAATGCACATTCGATGGATTGGTGTAAAGACGCATCAAAGTTAATGAACACTAATGATATATCATATGTACCAGCAAACTTGACTAACCAATTCACAATAAGTAATGCTGACAAAATGCAGGGAGATTCAGCTATGGCTGTGATCTGACACCAATAAGATAAACACTCTCCTCGTGGATCTGATTCAGCTAAGATCTGAAAACATAGAGTAACTTGGAGGCATTTTTGTAAAACCCTCCAACTCCAAATCATCACTGCTTTACTTCACTCAAGTCAAAATTGACTAAGATTCCCTAGATGGATCAAATTGAGGCAAATAAAATCTGATTCCTCTCCAAACTCAGAGTCTTCTGTTTGTCAACAATCATTCATAACGGTCCTAAATCCACCCATGAACCCTAATTAAAGGAGCAATGCAAAGACGTCGAAGAAAGAGAAAGAGGGGTTACGTTTTCCTTGAGTCGGCGTATGATTTTGAGGCGGAGACGGTCGAAATCTCCGTCGTCCTTAAGCTTCTCTACAACTTCCTCCTTGCTTATCATCTTCCTCGCCATCGCCATCTCCCACTATTCCTTCCTCTTGATTTCTAATTTACCTTCCTTTAAAAAAAAAATTTTTAAAAAGAAAATTGGTTGCAACTTACAATAATAATTACTTAAGCCAGTAATCTCGTTGCAGCATCTAAGAAGACTAGTATTAATTTTTTGGTCACCAAAAAATAGCATATTTTAATTTTTTTTTGGTTCCAAACTTAGTATTATTAATTGAAAATGACAATAATAGCATAAATTTAATATTAAAATGATCTAAAATATTTTTTTAATGTAGAAAAACTAAACTCAAAAAAAATATTTTTGTGCTATTTTAGGATATTTTTCATAATCTTATGCTTTAATTTATTAAATAACATATATATTTTTTAAATATACTATTTAAAAGGATATAAAATCATTTAAAAAGAGTTCCTAAACTTTTTAGAAGCATATTCACAATGATTTATGTTAAAATTACAAATCATATGTCATTCAATCATGATTTATATAAAGTTTTTTAAAATTTGAGGTTATTATATTTATAAATATCTCATAAAATCCAATGTTATTGAAGTAATGATCTTTAAACTAAAATTATTTTAAACGTTATTTTAGCGACTATAAATGAATTTTTTTTTTCCTTTTTTTTGGTCCCTTGAGTTATATTTTCATAAAGATGTAAGCAAAAATTGTAGTGGTTGGTTAGGAATTTTTTTTTTTGTGACAATTTGTTAGAATGTCCTATTATATCTTTTCAATATAATACTAGTTTTAATAAATGTTATCAGAATGCTGAAAATGATTTATTTTGCGTTTTGCCTTGACCAACGAATAATAATAGTTGGTTGGTACAAGTAAAAGGGGTCAAATGCACAAAAACCACCTTTTGTGAAAAAATGTTCAGATATGCTACCGTTCTAAAAATTTATTTAGTTTTGTCTTTTTTTAAAATCAAAAACTCGAGAAAATACAAGTTAGTCCCTCTTACATTTTTTTAATTACAAACCAACCACAATAATACCCACCCGTCTCACTTTTAACCCGATGACCCATCAACCCGATTTAGATTTCTCTAAATCTAAATCCTTAATTTTCACAAGTCACAAAGACAAAACAAAATCAAGTTAAACCGGCGACGGAAGTTAAACGATTGTTCTCGACGACCCCTAATTCCCGATTGTTCTCCGGCGATCTCTGTCTCCGGGTCTGTCTCCTCTCATTTTTCGCAATCGTCTTCGTCTCCTTCTTCTCCATCGTTTCTTCTTCCACCTCTATAGTCTCGGGATAAACCGCTGTCGTCATGGCTCGGGTTAAAGCATATGGTACAGTGTATGAATCCTATGGGTCGACAGAAGGCCGCGAAGATCCAGGCGGAGCAGGAGACTCACATAATCCCACAGAAGAATCTCCCAATCGAACTGCAGAGAGGACTGAAGACGAAGCCACAATAGAAGCAACCAATAGCACTGAAGAGAGAACCAAAGACGCAGCCACAATAGAAGCAACCAATCGCACTGAGTCTTCTGCCAAGCCCAGTGATGAAGCATCCATTCACACTGATAAAGAACCCATCACTGAAGACGCAGAAGCAACCAATCGCACTAAGTCTTCTGCCAATCGCAGTGATGAAGCACCCATTCACACTGATGAAGAACCCATCACTGAAGACGCAGAAGCACCCAATCTCAGGGAAGAAGTACCCATTCAGACTGATGAAGAACCACACACTGATGGACCCAACCGCACTGAAGTTGAAACGAGCACGGTTGTTGAAACCGAAGAGAATAAGTCAAATGATGGTGAGGATGGTGAGGAGGATGGTGAGGGGAAAAAGGAGCAGAGAGAAACTCAAGTGAGGAAGACGACAACGAAGTAGAGGAGGTATGTATACTTGAAATTGAGATTGGGAATTAGGGGAATTACAGGTTAGGCTCGAGAAAACAACTAGTAGAAGTTAGGATAGTATTGGTTTAGGTAGTAGGTAGACGAGTGTCGTATAACTAGGACAATTGTGTATGATTAATTTGTGTTTTTTGGTATAATTGTGGACAACTGGGACAACTGTGTTTGATTAATTTGTGTTTTTGGTATAATTGTGGACAACTGGGACAACTGTGTATGGGGATTTTGTGTTTTGGTGGAATTTGGGACAACTAGGACAACTGTGTTTGGGGAATTTATGTTTTTGGTGGAATTTGGGACAACTGGGACAACTAAGTAATATTGTGTTTGAATTTCAGGATACCGATGATGAAACTCAACCACTGCAGCCCGAGAAGCTGTTCTTTGGTCCAACTGAATACACCAAGGGTTGTAAGATAGGAGCTAGGTGTGTTGTGACCCAGACATTGGAATACATAGAAAATAATCTTTCAGGAGAACTGAAATGGTTTAGAAAGCATTCTCAATTTAAGCATATATTCCACGTGCCTAAGGAGCCAAACCACATGATTCAAGGCATGTGGATGCTTCTGCTTCGCACAGCTTGTACGGAGATGGAAAGAGAGTGCTGGTTTGTGGTGAATGGAGTGCCTATTAGGTATTCTATGAGAGAGCACGCGCTGTTAACCGGATTTGCCTGCCATGACTACCCCAACAACTATAAGAAATTGGGGGATTTGAAGTTTGTAGAGAAGGTGTTTGGAAGGAAAGACGGAATTAAAATCAAAGATGTGGAAGAGAAGCTGGACGAAATGAAGACCAACAAGAGCTCTACAGACCGTAAGAAGTTGACTATCTTGTATTTCTTATGCAAGGTAGTGAAAGCAAAGTATAAGGCTGTTGGAAACATAGATCCCTTCCTTCTAAGTGTTGTGGATGATGTGAATGCTTGTGAGAATTTTCCCTGGGGGCGTTATACATTTGATGAATGTATGGAAGCGATCCGGTGCATGATGAAGAACATGAAAGGCACCGTGAAACCAAAAGCACAACCTGCCTTTTCTGGATTCATTGTTCCTCTGGAGGTAACTCTATATGAATATTTTTTGATTTTAAGTATTAGATTAATAGTTATATGATTTTAATACTGAGATATTGTAACTCCATGTGTAGATTATGGCATTTGAGTGTATTCCAAGTCTTGGAAGCAAATTTCGAGAAGATGTACCCGCAAAGAAGGATAGTCCAAGGATGTGCAAGCACAAGTTCACCAAAGAAGCAATGAAAGGTTTTCCATTGGAAGCCATAAATGAAGTGCTTGGAAGTACTAAGGTTAGAGTTTGTGAACATATTTGGTATTATTTGTATTTGTTATGAGTTTGATTTTATGTTAAATTTATTGATATTCACAGGATATTACTAGCATCTTGGAACCGGACTCGGGTGAGAAAGCTCTTTTGGCGCGCATCATAGACGATGATGTTGATGATGGGATAGGTTATATTGATCCAATCGTTGATAGTTGGAGACGGCGTCTAATCGTACAGAGGAAGAAGATATGGTGGAAAGATCTGTACGAGTTGGACGTTGGTTCTCGAAATGGAAGACAGGAACCAATTGAAGCTGAAAAAAGTGTTGAATCAGTGTTGGAGCTGCAAAAAGTGATGGAGGATGGGTTTAAGGAAATCATGGAGAAGCTTGGTGGAATGGATGTGAGAATCGAACGCATAGATGAGAGACTGAAAGATGTTGAAGCAGAAATATATCCACCACCATTTCATCCCTCACCACCAGCAGTCTTCTCACCAACACCAGCCTCAACACCAGGATCTGTTGGTAATGAGAAGGATAAAGAAGCTTCAGGATCTGTCGGTCCAACTGGTACAACTGAGAAGGATAAAGAAGCTTCAGGATCTGCCGGTCCAACTGGTACAACTGAGAAGGATAAAGAGGCTACAGTTTCTGAGAAAGAAGCCGATGGTGTTGACAAGGAGAAAAAGACTGAGGTGGGACCATTCAAGAGGACCAAGAGTAGTTTAAGGAAAAGTGTAACTCCTTCTGTGAGAGGTGCAAACAAGAGGAAGCGGGAACCATCGAGGTACCAGGTGTCCCCGTTTACAGGGGGGAAAGGGAAGGAAGCTAAGGAAGCAAAGAAATCGAAGACTTAGGAATGTTTTTGTTGGAACTTTGTGTTTCGGTTGGATTTGTTTTTGTTGGAACTTTGTGAAATGTTTTCAGCCGATGAATTCTAGTTTTTTGTCCAACTGGTATCTTTTTTAGCCGATGATTTCTAGTTTTTGGTCCAACTGGTATGTTTTTAGCCGATGATTTCTAGTTTTTGGTCCAACTGGTATGTTTTTAGCCGATGATTTCTAGTTTTTAGTCCAACTGGTACAACTGAGATCTAGTTATTCGGTACAACTAAGACTTTTAGGTACAACTGAGTTCTAGTTAAAGAGGTAAAAAGTGATGGGCAAGATAACAAGAACTGAAAGCAACTTAAAGTGACATTACATTCTTCTCTACTTAAAGAGGTACAAAGTGACACCTACGAGAACAAGAACTGAAGCAACCAAATTCTTCAAAAGCATGCAAGGGGTTTCATTCTCCCTTGTACAAAGTGACTTCTTCAATCCAACCATCTCTGCCTTAAGATCAAGGTCAATGGAAAGAATCATCTCAGATTGGTGCTTTACCATTTCCAGTTCTTCCATCATAGCCTCATCCCACCATTTAAAGATATGACACTCTCCATCCTACACAAACCGGAAATTAGATAATTGAACTTAAACAATGTAAAAGTCAAGAAGATTACTTACGTCGATATTCAACGAGCATGTGTAATATAGTCGTCCGAGGTATGATGCTCCGCGATATGAAGCTAGTACTGCTCTCCCACCACAGTAGCATTGTGTGGGAAATCCAAAATCATCACATTGTCCTCTTGAGCTTACCTCTGCCGGAATGTCATAGTCAGCGTCGGCTACGTGGTAAAGGCTCTCGATTAGCCTCTTGTTCCGCTTATCGTCACTATAGCTGGGGTCCATATCTGCCGGAATGCCATAGGTGTACATAGATATGTTCTTAGTTGTACCAAGGTGAACCAGTAAAACCCAGAAGAAAACGCACCACAAAACAAATGCTCATACCCTAATTTTTGCGTCTCTACAAACCCTAATTTTCCCCCCAATCGAGCTTACCTCCAAATCGAGCTTACCTCCAAATCGAGCTTACCTCCAAATCGAGCTTTCCCCCAAATCGAGCTTACCTCCAAATCGGAACAATGAATCTATGTCGGATTGATTCTCTCTATGTCGGATTGATTCTCTCTCCCTCGGATTCTCTCTCCTCAGAATTCCCTCGCTCCTCTCTCTCCTCTCTCTCGCGACAAAGTAAAGAGAAAGGGAAAGTGAGAAAAATGAAAATATTAGGGGGAAAAGTGAGGGAAATAATATTTAGGGGGGAAATCTGAAATATTTGGCGGAAAAGTGAGGGAAATCCAATAATATTTTGGCGGGGGGGGGGGGGATNGTTCTTAGTTGTACCAAGGTGAACCAGTAGTACCAATCCAATAAATTCAAATCCAGACAAATACAAATATGTTCTTAGTTGTACCAAGGTGAACCAGTAGTACCAATCCAATAAATTCAAATCCAGACAAATACAAATATGTTCTTAGTTGTACCAAGGTGAACCAGTAGTACCAATCCAATAAATTCAAATCCAGACAAATACAAATATGTTCTTAGTTGTACCAAGGTGAACCAGTAGTACCAATCCAATAAATTCAAATCCAGACAAATACAAATATGTTCTTAGTTGTACCAAGGTGAACCAGTAGTACCAATCCAATAAATTCAAATCCAGACAAATACAAATATGTTCTTAGTTGTACCAAGGTGAACCAGTAGTACCAATCCAATAAATTCAAATCCAGACAAATACAAATATGTTCTTAGTTGTACCAAGGTGAACCAGTAGTACCAATCCAATAAATTCAAATCCAGACAAATACAAATATGTTCTTAGTTGTACCAAGGTGAACCAGTAGTACCAATCCAATAAATTCAAATCCAGACAAATACAAATATGTTCTTAGTTGTACCAAGGTGAACCAGTAGTACCAATCCAATAAATTCAAATCCAGACAAATACAAATATGTTCTTAGTTGTACCAAGGTGAACCAGTAGTACCAATCCAATAAATTCAAATCCAGACAAATACAAATATGTTCTTAGTTGTACCAAGGTGAACCAGTAGTACCAATCCAATAAATTCAAATCCAGACAAATACAAATATGTTCTTAGTTGTACCAAGGTGAACCAGTAGTACCAATCCGAGACAAATACAAACACATAAATTAAGTGGTACCAATCCGAGACAAATTCGAGAAATACAAATACAAACACACAAATTAAGTTTGTTCATCCTGCCTTTCGGGCTGCAACCACCTCTCCAAGTGTATGCCAGGCACATACTTGTACATCCTCCTCTTTCGGCGACTTTCTCCGGTGGATGGATACCGCGCTTCTTGATTTCTTCCTTTTCTTTTGGTGTACTCCGGCGGTAAGGCGAACAATTCTTGAATATCAGCAGGAACACTCCAATGAGACTCATGCGGCACTACATAAATCGTTCTGCAATATGCCAATGCCCACAACTCAATCAAGTAATATTTCGAGCAGAGATCATAGATTTGGATACTCATTGTTCTCCCTTCCGTCCTCATGAGGTTCCTGGTTGCGGCTATTGCATGGACACACGGGTACTTGTCTATATCAAAACATCTACAAGAACAACTTTTCATATTCAAGTCCACCAAATACGTCTTCCCATCGAGTCCTTTAACGTTGTATTCAAGATGGAAGCTGTTCAGCTCAATCACCGTTAAAAGTGGTGCAATTGCACATCGGCTGTGAACTTCATTCTCCACAAAAGGCACCATTTTGTTTTTGTCCGATGCAGAAGCAGTTTCTTTCCTATGTTTGTTGAACCATTCAGAAAGTTTTTCAAGAATCGCATCAATCATAGGCAATAGGGGGTACTTCCTTGCTTTCCTAAACACACTGTTCATTGATTATACGGCATTGCTAGTGTCGATGTTATACTTGTCTCCTTCAAAATAGCACCTCGTCCATTTATCCAGCTCTATACTCTTATCCATATACTCACCGGCTTTAGGAAACCTACTCTTAAATGCACCATACTCTCTCTCAAACTCACTCTTAGTATAAATATGAGCGCACTCTATGAATTTCTTCGCAACTTCATCCTTGTCATTCTTCACCTTTCCTCTCACGTTTTGAGACAAATGCCAGACACAGTGTTCATGCTTAGCGCTCGTGTACACCTCAATGACTGCTTTGATGACGCTTGCATGTCTGTCGCTTATAAAAACCAGTCCAGGAACATCCAGTATAACGCTTTTCAGCATTTTGAAAAACCAGATCCAACTATCATCTCTCTCACGATCAATTACACCAAACGCAAGGGGGTAATGGTGATGATTAGGATCCTGAGCTGTTGCAAAAACTAACATACCACCATATACAGTCTTTAGAAAAGTTGCATCAATAACTATCACTTTCCTCATTGCCATAAACCCTTCGATGCAAGCGCCCAAAGCGATAAATAGGTACTTGAACCTATTTCCTTCATCCAATTCCACACTTGTTACTGTCCCAGGATTGATCTTCTCTAACATGTGCAGATAAGAATACAACATCTTGTAGCTTTTTTCAGGGCTCCCCCGCACATCATTAACATGTTGTTTTTTCGCTCTCGATGCGGTAGAGTAGGACAACTGCAAGCCAAGTCTTCCTGGTACAATACTCATGATGTTTTTAGGTGTCGGGGTGTCCATTAAACTTGGATAGTCTTCATGCAACATAGATGTTACTAATCGTTGTGTGCATTTCTGTCTACTACTACTGCTTGTACTCTCAACAGGCCCGAGAGCATGTATGCATCTTTCTGTGTACTCTGACAGTCCAAAAGGATGATGAATTAGTTTTCGCAGCTCGTATATACCACTAACAACCATTGGCTTCTTGTCGACATTGTAGCATAAGTCGCTCCGTATCCGACTTCACAGTTTTAACCCCATAGCAGTTCTTATTTCCAGCTCTGAGAACCAAATCTTGCACTGCCTCCCTAGAACTAAATTCTTGATTTATTTCAAGACCCGTACCATCTTCCCATTCTTCAACAAACTGACTTTCTTCCACAGGAGCTGGAATCTCAACATATTCATGCATACCATCGAAAACTTCATCAACATGGTTATCCATTGGGCTATCCACAGCTGCATATTCGTTACGTGTTACATTCTCACAATCCTCATTACCAATATTTCCAGTATCAACATTCTGTATCACCTCTTCAATAATCGTCTCGTTCACTTGTTCTGCTGTTCCACATGCTCTGAAAATAGTAAGGATGCCAGCATTATCTACATCATCAACTCTGCCATTTGAAACCAGCTGCCCATAATTCAAACCAAATGAACTTCCTTCCGCTCTTGAAAGTTGGTCGATCCTCTGATTTGTTTCCAAATCCTTGATTATCTCCACATGCAAAACAGGTTTAAGTCCCTCTGTATCCGATGACGTTAGATAAACAAAAACGTCCTCATTATCTACAATATATGACTCTTTTCGAGCTTTAGATAGACTGTAACTCAATTTCAGCTTCGTCGTGGTTTCATCTATCGCAATCTTCCTGCATATCTTTTCTACTAACAACGAATAAGTAATCTCCTCCAACGATGAGGTCTTAAGCGATATAGCGTATACAGAATTTCCTGAAATCCATTCATGCTCTTCTGAATAGTACCCTCCATAATCAAAATGTACGTTTGTGTGGGTGTTCTTCATCGCGTCCTGCAAATAGAATAAAATAAAACAAAATTCGAATCACACAAGTTGTCACAGTAATACCATTTATACTAGTTGTCATATATCTCTTAGTTGTACCATTTGTATCAGTCGACATATATCTCTTAGTTGTACCAATTGTCATATATTTCTTAGTTGTACCATGTGTACCACTTGTCATAGATCTCTTAGTTGTACCATTTGTATTAGTTGTCATATATTTATTAGTTGTACCAGTTGTCTATATCTTTTAGTTGTATCATGTGTACCAATTGTCCTATTTCTAGATCCAATCGAGTCGATATTTCCGATTCTCTAATCTACCTAAGATTCAACGACAACAACACGATTCGAGACATTACCAATGCAAATAACCAATCGTGATTACCAATCGAATGAATGTGCATACTTAAACAAGTAATTTACATATCAAACCCCATATCAAATCCCTAAACTAACAAAGAACTTACTCAGTTTCACCAATGGCGGAGGAGAGAGAGGGGAAGAAACTTACTGCAAGAATGACGACGCCGGAGGCGACGGCTGGCGAGAAGGGCGGTGGCGGTGAACGTCGACGCCGCCGTCGGGGAAAGGAGTGTGCAGGTCGGGTTTTTTTTTGGTCTCCCCGATTTGGTTTTCGTTTTTGTTTTTTTTTTTTAATTAAATCACATATTTCATTAAAGTTAAAATCATCTTTTCGTTAAATCAGTGTTAAGCTGGTTAAATGATGGCATGGTTGGTTAAATTTTCGAAGAAGTGGCTATGTGATGAGCCTGTAAAAGAGATCCCTTAAGTAAAGATGGCCTCAGCCACTGCATTCCATCAGTCCTCTTCCGATCAAAAGTCGATGGCGGAATCTTCAGATCCTCCGCTCGTCCTCCTTTACCGGCCACCGGCTCTGGATTATTTTGACGAGCTTCTGAGTCGTAACTTCCGGGTTCTCAACACTTCCGCCTCATCGGATCCACTCCCGATCTTCCTCTCCCGCCACGCCTCCTCCGTCAGAGCTTTCGTCAACGTCGGCATGCTTAAGATTGACGCCCAACTCCTCTGCCACCTCCCTTCTCTCCAGCTACTCGTCTGCACCAGCGTCGGCACCGATCACATCGATCTCGCCGAGTGCAAGCGTCGCGGCGTCGCCGTTACGAACGCTGGCGACGCATTCTCGGAGGACGTGGCGGATTGCGCCGTCGGTTTGCTAATTAGCGTCCTCCGTCGTATTCCGGCCGCCGATCGATTCGTCCGGTCCGGTAATTGGGCGAAATCCGGGGATTTCCAACAAGGGATCAAGGTTTGTTCCAAGTCAAACTCTCAATTTCGAAACTGATCTAACTCTAGTAGGATCCTTTTCAGTCGTCAAAGGATTCGATGTGATGATTAAAATATTCTACGGGACTTAGAATTCAAAAGGAAAAAGGATTGTGCAGATATAAGATATATAGCTTTAGATTGTGGGGTACAGAGATAAAGCTTGATTTAGATACAAAAACTCTCTCTCCCTTAGTGGAAGATGATGCTGAGAGAAGGGTTTAGGACCACATAGCAATAAATTAAGCCATATCTTTACTCTCTGCAATTTCCTTTGGACAAGACGATTATGTTTCTTGTGGATTGATGCAAGCCATAAGATTACCAGGGTTGATTGTTTGTGATATGATTCATCAATCAATCTCACATTTGAGTTTGATCAGGAGAAAGACGAAAACTTTTCTATTAATCTTGTTATGTTAGGAGAGGTCTTTCTGCTTATGATAAATCTGTCTTGTTGCAGGTAAGTGGAAAGCGAGTTGGGATAGTTGGATTGGGGAGCATCGGATCCCTTGTCGCCAAAAGACTCGAACCTTTTGGCTGCATCATCTCTTACAACTCAAGAAGTCAGAAACCGAGCATTCCATACCGGTACCACCCCGACATTCCCTCCTTAGCAGCCAGCAACGATGTCCTCGTCCTCTGCTGCGCTCTGACGGACCAAACTCGCCACATTGTGAGCAGAGAGGTGATGGAGTCGCTTGGGAAGGACGGGGTTATCATCAATGTGGGACGAGGAGGACTGATTGATGAGAAGGAGATGGTGAAGTGTCTGGTCGAAGGAGTAATTGGTGGTGCTGGTTTAGATGTGTTTGAGAACGAACCAGAAGTTCCTGAGGAGTTGTTTCGTTTGGACAATGTTGTGTTGTCTCCACATGCTGCTATGCTCACGCCAGGGTCTTTGAACAATGTTACGGAGGTTGCTCTAGCTAACTTGAAGGCGTTTTTCTCGAACCAGCCTTTAATTTCCCCGGTTCGATTGGATTGAGAGATCGTCCGGTTTGATCAATGGGGCTAATAATCAATCTATTGTTAACTATTGAACGATTAAGAAAAAGAAAGTATATTGTTGGTCATTGAATCCCCTATATATTATAGGAGGAGACAGATAGACTGAAAGAGCATTTTTTTTTTTTTTTTGGTTCAACATTAGCATATTACAATTAAGATGCTAATGTGTAATTTAAAAGTAGTTTAAAAATCTACCTTTTAGAGTGAAGGGGGTTTTCCAACACTTTCCCCCTTATTGGTCGATATATATTTTATTATATAAAGTTGAATTTTTCAACGTGAGCGTGATACGTAGGATAATTTTCAATCACGAGATCGTGACATGTGTCGTTGTTAATTAAGATCGCGACATGTGTCAAACTAATAATCTGAAAATAAAAAGAAAAAATAAATATGGAAATAAAATGATAAATAAAGTCTAAATACAATAATAATAAGTTAAGTTAGCTGGGCTTCTTAATAATTCAATCATCGAATTATAATTGTCGATCATCCAACTTTAAAGTTTTACTGTGCCACATTAACTTCTATATTCACATCAACAAGGCCATTGTTAATTAACATTAGTTGTGATTATATGAATCATGCTAAGCCAAATAAAGATTTCATAGCCGAAAAAAAAAAATACGTAGACTTTGTGCTCCTTTTTGTTTTATCAACAAGCATTTCCGTATGTTGCCTCTTTCTTTAAGATCACAATTGCTCAAGACCTATAGAGATGAAACTTCCTGATCTGCTGTGCTCTCTAAATCTGATGAAATTATTATAAACCTAAATTCATAAGTTTTTAGTTACAAAAAAAAAAAACAGCATTAATTAGAACGACAATACAAAAAACTAATGTGTGCGGCTTATATTAACTAATCATTGACAAAAATAAAACCGGATAAAGTCGGTACAAGAACCACTTATAGAACCTGCTCGCACGTCAACTTGTATTATAAAGTCTATATTCTAAAATTCACTTAAACAATAATTTGACTTGTTTTCTCTAGTTTTTTATTTAATATTTCTATTGCAAAAATTCAATGAAATGAAACATATCCCAATCAGTACGGACAAAAGTCTCCAAAAAAACGGGTAAAAGGGATCATGACCCTCACGTAGTCACCAGGCCCACCACCACTACTATCGTTCAAAATTCCCTCTATATAAGATTGTCTCTAATTCGATTACTTCATCAACAAACCCTAAGAAAACCCTTCAAAAAGGAGAAAGAAACTAAAGATGGGTCCGATCTCAAGTTTTTGGAGCTTCAACAAATTCTCTGCCATAGTTTTGGTCGTTTTCGCCATCTCCGGTGAGTTCGTCGCCGGATATTACAAACCGAGCGCGTGGAGATACGCTCATGCCACTTTCTACGGCGACGAGACCGGTAGTGAAACCATGGGTACGTAAGAAAAGTATTTCACTTGCTCATGTATATACAATATAATTAATCACCAAAGCCTGATCATGATATTGTTATTATCAGGCCTTTGTGATTATACTGTAATTGATCAATTATATACATAACAATACATACATAAAATGACATAATACTCTATACGTATATATGCAGGTGGTGCATGTGGGTACGGAAACCTGTTTAACAGCGGCTACGGCGTAGCCACGGCGGCGCTAAGCACGACGCTGTTCAAAGACGGTTACGGTTGTGGCCAATGTTTCCAAATAATGTGTAGGAACTCGCCGCATTGTTACTACGGAAACCCATCAACGGTGGTCACAGCCACCAACCTTTGCCCTCCTAATTGGTACCAAGACTCCAACAATGGTGGTTGGTGTAATCCTCCTAGAACCCATTTCGATATGGCTAAACCGGCTTTCATGAAACTCGCTAATTGGAAGGCCGGTATTATCCCTGTTGCATACCGCAGGTATATCTCATTTAGAATATTATGACTGAATTTGTTAGTTATACAAATATTTCAGCTAAAAAAGAAAATTATCTTTTTACCGGTGCTAATTAAAAAGTATATATATATATATATAGGTTATTTCGTCATACCGAGTAATTAATCCCATAATCAATAACTGTTTATGTTTGATTGAGATTATTTGAGGCACTTTGATATTCAAATAACGACTTCATGGTCCAAAACTATGTAACTATATAATATATGTTATATGCGATTGATATATGTAGAGTCCCATGCAAAAGGAGTGGAGGTATGAGGTTTCAATTCCAAGGCAATGCTTATTGGCTTCTCATCTTCGTCATGAATGCCGGCGGCGCCGGAGACATCAAGAGCATGGCCGTGAAAGGTAGCCGGACGAATTGGATAAGCATGAGCCACAATTGGGGAGCCTCTTACCAAGCTTTTTCCTCTCTCTACGGTCAATCTCTCTCTTTCCGGGTCACTTCTTACACCACCGGTGAAACCGTCTATGCCTGGAACGTTGCTCCGGCTAACTGGAACGTCGGTATGACTTACAAGAGCACCGCCAATTTCCGTTGAAATTACGCTTTTGCCCTTGCAAACCCGGCCAAACGGGTTCTCTTTTATATGATCTCTCTCTTTTCGTTTTATTTTTGTTTTTGTTATATTTTTGGGCTTATAGAAGTTTCAGTGGCCTTGTGTTGTGGGATTATATATTGGCCCGGCTTTATGTTATACATCTACTTGTATGTATAATGTATGCATGTATGTACCTAATTGTGATATAACTCTTCATAATCAAGTCATGAAGTCAACATTACTTCTTGATCAAGAGACTTCGATTCGCTATCTCATGTGGATTTTTTTGTGTGTGATATTTTTTCACCAATAAATCGCTTTTGTCCCTTTTAAAGAATTTTTTATTTTTCTATTAATTCGAAAGGACTTGATATGATATTTTAGATTTTTAAATTAGAGTGTATATATTAAATAAATAAACTCTGATGGAAGAATTATATATATCAAGTGGCATGTTGTACCAAATTTACCAAAAAAAATTGGAGTTGTTTTTGGGTTAATTTGGCTGCTCTTTTCAAAAGTTGATTTTCTATAGAATCATGGGTTCACCAACACGTTAATATAGACATGAACTTTTGGAAAGCAAATCTAGAAGGAAAGTGTAGTTGGATTTGGAGGCGTTTACTCAAGCTCAAACTGGTTTTTGAAAATTAAGAGTATAGAAAAATAAAGAGTTTTAAAAATGTATAATGCAAGAAGACGTCAACGCAAAATTGGTGGAGGAAACTAGACTTCAGTTTAAGATAATCAACAATTGGTTCCTCAGTTAAAGCGAGAGCAACTGGAAAAACAACTTTCAGTATTCCTCTCATCCTTCAAATCTAAGCGCAAAGCCGCAAATGCTCGTGATTATTTCGTTAACCTCTCGAATTACTCACGCTTTTATACTGTATAATCATAAAATAAATTAATTAGACCACCATTATTCATTAATATTTTGATTATATCTATCAAACAAAAAAAATATTGTTGATTATCTTATGTATATCCTAGTCCTTTGATGTTGGTAAGAGCCACCGAGGAATTATTTATTATCATATAGAATACACTTAATTCATTTATTCGTAGATTAATCTATTAGTCAATGCTAAGTTATGACGTGGATGCATATTTAGACATAAAATTATTTTCTATAGGTAGAGATATAAATATATAATTTGTCGTGGTGAGGCGATGTTCCAAATTAAGACCAACGGCTAACACATGAAAAACGTGGTTTTCTAAAATTAAAAAATATTCGTAATGACTTTTTGATTTAAATATACGTAATTTCAAATTCAAACACCAATTACGCGGAATCTCATCGTGTTAATTAATTCCTCGCGCCACTGCCTTGACAGATCCTTTGTCTGTCTGAAAATAATTTAAATTTTATTCCAACTTTTTTACCTCAACTTTGAAACCTTACCACTTTAGTCCCTTATGTTCAACATACAAAATAAAACACCCTAAAATCCATGGAATTTTACCCCTGTAACTTTGTTTGTCCTAAATCCAGACTAATTTTAATACATGTCTATGTTCGTTTGTTCATCTGAATGTTTCATCTGGATGAAACTGTAAAATAATGTTCGTTTAACTGCATTAAACAATCTATCCAGAATCATCCGGATGAGTTTCGAAAATTCATCCAAAAAAATTGATAAAATCTGTATGAGTTTGAGAGAACAATCCATGTGGATCATGTTCATCCAAAAAATTGAAATGACAAAAATAAATATGTCTAAATTAAATAATTACATGATAAATAATAAATAATAAATAATAAATAATAAATAATAAATAATAAATNGCAGGTAAGTGGAAAGCGAGTTGGGATAGTTGGATTGGGGAGCATCGGATCCCTTGTCGCCAAAAGACTCGAACCTTTTGGCTGCATCATCTCTTACAACTCAAGAAGTCAGAAACCGAGCATTCCATACCGGTACCACCCCGACATTCCCTCCTTAGCAGCCAGCAACGATGTCCTCGTCCTCTGCTGCGCTCTGACGGACCAAACTCGCCACATTGTGAGCAGAGAGGTGATGGAGTCGCTTGGGAAGGACGGGGTTATCATCAATGTGGGACGAGGAGGACTGATTGATGAGAAGGAGATGGTGAAGTGTCTGGTCGAAGGAGTAATTGGTGGTGCTGGTTTAGATGTGTTTGAGAACGAACCAGAAGTTCCTGAGGAGTTGTTTCGTTTGGACAATGTTGTGTTGTCTCCACATGCTGCTATGCTCACGCCAGGGTCTTTGAACAATGTTACGGAGGTTGCTCTAGCTAACTTGAAGGCGTTTTTCTCGAACCAGCCTTTAATTTCCCCGGTTCGATTGGATTGAGAGATCGTCCGGTTTGATCAATGGGGCTAATAATCAATCTATTGTTAACTATTGAACGATTAAGAAAAAGAAAGTATATTGTTGGTCATTGAATCCCCTATATATTATAGGAGGAGACAGATAGACTGAAAGAGCAATTTTTTTTTTTTTTTGGTTCAACATTAGCATATTACAATTAAGATGCTAATGTGTAATTTAAAAGTAGTTTAAAAATCTACCTTTTAGAGTGAAGGGGGTTTTCCAACACTTTCCCCCTTATTGGTCGATATATATTTTATTATATAAAGTTGAATTTTTCAACGTGAGCGTGATACGTAGGATAATTTTCAATCACGAGATCGTGACATGTGTCGTTGTTAATTAAGATCGCGACATGTGTCAAACTAATAATCTGAAAATAAAAAGAAAAAATAAATATGGAAATAAAATGATAAATAAAGTCTAAATACAATAATAATAAGTTAAGTTAGCTGGGCTTCTTAATAATTCAATCATCGAATTATAATTGTCGATCATCCAACTTTAAAGTTTTACTGTGCCACATTAACTTCTATATTCACATCAACAAGGCCATTGTTAATTAACATTAGTTGTGATTATATGAATCATGCTAAGCCAAATAAAGATTTCATAGCCGAAAAAAAAAAATACGTAGACTTTGTGCTCCTTTTTGTTTTATCAACAAGCATTTCCGTATGTTGCCTCTTTCTTTAAGATCACAATTGCTCAAGACCTATAGAGATGAAACTTCCTGATCTGCTGTGCTCTCTAAATCTGATGAAATTATTATAAACCTAAATTCATAAGTTTTTAGTTACAAAAAAAAAAAACAGCATTAATTAGAACGACAATACAAAAAACTAATGTGTGCGGCTTATATTAACTAATCATTGACAAAAATAAAACCGGATAAAGTCGGTACAAGAACCACTTATAGAACCTGCTCGCACGTCAACTTGTATTATAAAGTCTATATTCTAAAATTCACTTAAACAATAATTTGACTTGTTTTCTCTAGTTTTTTATTTAATATTTCTATTGCAAAAATTCAATGAAATGAAACATATCCCAATCAGTACGGACAAAAGTCTCCAAAAAAACGGGTAAAAGGGATCATGACCCTCACGTAGTCACCAGGCCCACCACCACTACTATCGTTCAAAATTCCCTCTATATAAGATTGTCTCTAATTCGATTACTTCATCAACAAACCCTAAGAAAACCCTTCAAAAAGGAGAAAGAAACTAAAGATGGGTCCGATCTCAAGTTTTTGGAGCTTCAACAAATTCTCTGCCATAGTTTTGGTCGTTTTCGCCATCTCCGGTGAGTTCGTCGCCGGATATTACAAACCGAGCGCGTGGAGATACGCTCATGCCACTTTCTACGGCGACGAGACCGGTAGTGAAACCATGGGTACGTAAGAAAAGTATTTCACTTGCTCATGTATATACAATATAATTAATCACCAAAGCCTGATCATGATATTGTTATTATCAGGCCTTTGTGATTATACTGTAATTGATCAATTATATACATAACAATACATACATAAAATGACATAATACTCTATACGTATATATGCAGGTGGTGCATGTGGGTACGGAAACCTGTTTAACAGCGGCTACGGCGTAGCCACGGCGGCGCTAAGCACGACGCTGTTCAAAGACGGTTACGGTTGTGGCCAATGTTTCCAAATAATGTGTAGGAACTCGCCGCATTGTTACTACGGAAACCCATCAACGGTGGTCACAGCCACCAACCTTTGCCCTCCTAATTGGTACCAAGACTCCAACAATGGTGGTTGGTGTAATCCTCCTAGAACCCATTTCGATATGGCTAAACCGGCTTTCATGAAACTCGCTAATTGGAAGGCCGGTATTATCCCTGTTGCATACCGCAGGTATATCTCATTTAGAATATTATGACTGAATTTGTTAGTTATACAAATATTTCAGCTAAAAAAGAAAATTATCTTTTTACCGGTGCTAATTAAAAAGTATATATATATATATATAGGTTATTTCGTCATACCGAGTAATTAATCCCATAATCAATAACTGTTTATGTTTGATTGAGATTATTTGAGGCACTTTGATATTCAAATAACGACTTCATGGTCCAAAACTATGTAACTATATAATATATGTTATATGCGATTGATATATGTAGAGTCCCATGCAAAAGGAGTGGAGGTATGAGGTTTCAATTCCAAGGCAATGCTTATTGGCTTCTCATCTTCGTCATGAATGCCGGCGGCGCCGGAGACATCAAGAGCATGGCCGTGAAAGGTAGCCGGACGAATTGGATAAGCATGAGCCACAATTGGGGAGCCTCTTACCAAGCTTTTTCCTCTCTCTACGGTCAATCTCTCTCTTTCCGGGTCACTTCTTACACCACCGGTGAAACCGTCTATGCCTGGAACGTTGCTCCGGCTAACTGGAACGTCGGTATGACTTACAAGAGCACCGCCAATTTCCGTTGAAATTACGCTTTTGCCCTTGCAAACCCGGCCAAACGGGTTCTCTTTTATATGATCTCTCTCTTTTCGTTTTATTTTTGTTTTTGTTATATTTTTGGGCTTATAGAAGTTTCAGTGGCCTTGTGTTGTGGGATTATATATTGGCCCGGCTTTATGTTATACATCTACTTGTATGTATAATGTATGCATGTATGTACCTAATTGTGATATAACTCTTCATAATCAAGTCATGAAGTCAACATTACTTCTTGATCAAGAGACTTCGATTCGCTATCTCATGTGGATTTTTTTGTGTGTGATATTTTTTCACCAATAAATCGCTTTTGTCCCTTTTAAAGAATTTTTTATTTTTCTATTAATTCGAAAGGACTTGATATGATATTTTAGATTTTTAAATTAGAGTGTATATATTAAATAAATAAACTCTGATGGAAGAATTATATATATCAAGTGGCATGTTGTACCAAATTTACCAAAAAAAATTGGAGTTGTTTTTGGGTTAATTTGGCTGCTCTTTTCAAAAGTTGATTTTCTATAGAATCATGGGTTCACCAACACGTTAATATAGACATGAACTTTTGGAAAGCAAATCTAGAAGGAAAGTGTAGTTGGATTTGGAGGCGTTTACTCAAGCTCAAACTGGTTTTTGAAAATTAAGAGTATAGAAAAATAAAGAGTTTTAAAAATGTATAATGCAAGAAGACGTCAACGCAAAATTGGTGGAGGAAACTAGACTTCAGTTTAAGATAATCAACAATTGGTTCCTCAGTTAAAGCGAGAGCAACTGGAAAAACAACTTTCAGTATTCCTCTCATCCTTCAAATCTAAGCGCAAAGCCGCAAATGCTCGTGATTATTTCGTTAACCTCTCGAATTACTCACGCTTTTATACTGTATAATCATAAAATAAATTAATTAGACCACCATTATTCATTAATATTTTGATTATATCTATCAAACAAAAAAAATATTGTTGATTATCTTATGTATATCCTAGTCCTTTGATGTTGGTAAGAGCCACCGAGGAATTATTTATTATCATATAGAATACACTTAATTCATTTATTCGTAGATTAATCTATTAGTCAATGCTAAGTTATGACGTGGATGCATATTTAGACATAAAATTATTTTCTATAGGTAGAGATATAAATATATAATTTGTCGTGGTGAGGCGATGTTCCAAATTAAGACCAACGGCTAACACATGAAAAACGTGGTTTTCTAAAATTAAAAAATATTCGTAATGACTTTTTGATTTAAATATACGTAATTTCAAATTCAAACACCAATTACGCGGAATCTCATCGTGTTAATTAATTCCTCGCGCCACTGCCTTGACAGATCCTTTGTCTGTCTGAAAATAATTTAAATTTTATTCCAACTTTTTTACCTCAACTTTGAAACCTTACCACTTTAGTCCCTTATGTTCAACATACAAAATAAAACACCCTAAAATCCATGGAATTTTACCCCTGTAACTTTGTTTGTCCTAAATCCAGACTAATTTTAATACATGTCTATGTTCGTTTGTTCATCTGAATGTTTCATCTGGATGAAACTGTAAAATAATGTTCGTTTAACTGCATTAAACAATCTATCCAGAATCATCCGGATGAGTTTCGAAAATTCATCCAAAAAAATTGATAAAATCTGTATGAGTTTGAGAGAACAATCCATGTGGATCATGTTCATCCAAAAAATTGAAATGACAAAAATAAATATGTCTAAATTAAATAATTACATGATAAATAATAAATAATAAATAATAAATAATAAATAATAAATAATAAATAATTTTTTTCTCGCAAAAAACGTAAAATCTCGTTTTCTGCCAAAAACGTAAAATTTTGTTTTCCGCCAAAAGATAAAATCTTGTTTTCCCGCCAAAAACGAAAAATTCCGTTTTCCCGCAAAAAACGTAAAATCATGTTTCCCGCCAAAAAACATAAAATCTCGTTTTCCGCCAAAAACGTAAAATTCCGTTTTCCCGCCAAAAATGTAAAATCTCGTTTTTCCACCAAAAACATAAAATCATGTTTTTCCGCCAAAAATGTAAAATCATATTTTCCCGCCAAAAACGTGAAATTCCATTTTCCGTTAGTACAAAAAAAAATCATTTTCTCTTATTTTCCCATCAAAAATGTTATTTCGTGTTTTCACTCCTAAAAAAGTAAATCTTTTTTTTATTAGTGTATTTTTAAAAGTTTATAAAAAAAAAATTTATTAAATTTAAATATTTCATGAAAATAGAAATCTATAAATTATAAATTTATATGATGAAATTTCTTATAAAAAAAAAAATTTCATGAAAATAAAATTTTATCAAAAATAATAATTTGAAAACTATTTGGCTGTAAATTTTGTTTATATCATGAATTAAAATTAATATAGTTAAGATTAAGACTAAAAATATAATTAGATTAAAACATCTAGATTGAAATGTAAAATGATCAAACAAACAAAAATTCATCCAGATTAATCATCCAAATGAACAATCAAAAATAGAAACGAACATCATCCAGATGCATCATCGAAATTAATCATTTAAATAGATCATCTGGATGCAAATGCGAAATGAGCAAACGAACATGGCCACATTCAGTTCTTTCTCTTCGATTCTGTTGAAATATACAAAACCAATTCGTACAATTAGTATATATACATATATATATATATATATATTTGCATCATCTATATTTTTCTTGTACAACATCCGAAGCTCATATAATTAAACACTAAAAGTCTGAAAAGCATTATTCTTATTCGAGGGGGTGCCAAATAATAATTTTCAAACTTTGGGACAATTTTATGAACATAACTAATATGGGGCGGTAAAATTGAAGATGTCTCCCTCAAAAATAGGATAAAAATAGCATCACTCGAACTCTCGAAGTCAGATCCACAGTTTCACCTCTTCTTCTTCTTCTCTGTCTCTCCGGTGAAATCTCCGAGCACGACAGAGATTATGGGTGCGGAGGGAAACGGCTCATTGGCGTCTCAAAACTTCTTAATCTACGGCCGGACTGGCTGGATCGGCGGTATTCTCGGCAAGCTCTGCGAATCTCAGGGAATCCCTTACACTTACGGCTCAGGCCGGTTAGAGGATCGCCGATCGCTCATTGCCGATCTCGATTCTGTCAAGCCGAGCCATGTATTTAACGCCGCCGGAGTCACCGGACGGCCGAACGTAACTGGTGCGAATCCCACAAGGTCGAGACCTTCCGTACAAACGTCGTCGGAACCCTAACTCTAGCGGACGTTTGCAAGGAGAGAGGCCTCGTGTTGATCAATTACGCCACGGGTTGTATATTCGAGTACGATTCGGGTCTCGGGTTTAAGGAAGAGGACACACCTAATTTCACCGGATCGTTCTAGTCGAAGACCAAGGCTATGGTGAAAAATTTCTTCACTTTACATCTTCAACCCCTTCAATTAACAAATATTTCAGATTCTTACCGCTTCTTTTACTTTGATCTGTTTTTGCTTTTGATCTTAACCATTTGCTATACTAATTCCATGCTCAGTAATAGGTAGAGGATCTGCTCAAGAACTATGAAAACGTATGCACACTCCGAGTACGAATGCCCATCTCATCCAATCTCTCAAACCCGAGAAACTTCATCACCAAGATAGCTCGGTATGAGAAAGTCGTGCATGGACATCCCGAACTCGATGACAATCCTCGACGAGCTCCTCCCGATCTCACTTGAGATGGCAAAGCGGAACTTGACAGGGATATGGAACTTCACCAATCCGAGGGTCGTGAGCCACAACGAGATCCTAGTTTCACTGGGAAGAACTTCACATTGGAAGAACAGGCGAAAAAGATTGTAGCTCTGAGGAGTAACAATGAGCTTGATGCGACCAAGTTGAAAACAGAGTTTCCGGATATGTTGTCTATCAAGGAATCTCTTGTCAAGTTTGTGTTCGAACCCAACAAGAAGACAGTGATCAAAGGTTGAAAATGGACTAGTTTCTTGAACCAAAATTAGAACAGAGAAGCTTTTGTATTTTTTATAATTGGGTCTAAAGAATTTTAGGGTTTATGGGTTTACAATTGTTGTCATTATTTATTGTGTGTTCTGGCTAATAATCCATCTGTGTCAATGTGCTCTGTTTTGTAATTTATATATATATATATATATATANTTTTGCAGATTTTGTATTGTTAAAAAAAAAAAACCTTCGGACTGCAAATAAATATTAGTATCTTCGGTTGTTCATAATTTGTAAATTCTTTTGTGATAACATTGAGAAACTAATTTATTTGAAATACGTGAATTCCTCTGTTCCAATTCAACAAAGTTATTCGATATTCAATTAGTTTTTCAATTCTTTCGTTTAAGTAAAAGCTTTTTTGGTTCATTTAAAAATCTTTTTAAGTGATCAAAAGCACAAGGAGATAATAGCTAATGGCATAAGCTCATGGAATATATCCTCCACCTCCACCATATCAAATTATCAATCATGATCATAGTGATCTTTTATTTTCAACATCAAGGTAATAATTATTTCATAAGTTTGTATACTCACGGTAAAAATTGTGAATCAAGATTCTCTAGATAAAGTTCAGTATGTTTCTAGTTTTCTACTGCTCTGACTAATATGGTTCTAGAGAGCAATTATCTCGTAAACCTTAAATATAGAAAGTGAACAAAACGTGGTTATCGGAAAACATGTATATGCATGTCAAGTTGGCCCAATAATAAGGAGCAAAAAGAAAAGTACCAAGTACAATATGTAGTATTACTATATATATAATCAGTTATTTAAAGCACATTGAACAATAAGATCTAGATTCTTTTCATTTTTAACAACGTTTCACAAAACCATGATCCGATTCAAAACTCTACTTCTTGGAGAGTCTCTCTCTCAAGATCTTCACACCCATATACCTGCAAGCGGATATTCAAGTCACCGAAAAAATCATTAATAGCCGTTAGTCAAAAATATATGCATGCATAATACAATAATATTTATGATGATTTATTTCACCTGCCAAGCATCATAACCGTGGCTTGAGGGTTTGTCCCGGGACAATAACCAATGGTCGACATATCAATGATTCGAAGCCGGTCGATACCAATAACCTTATAATCCCCATCGACCACTCTACCCACAACACATCCTCCATGGTAATGCCAAATTGTTGTAACCGTATGTTGACAAAATTCCTCAGCGGATGGAGGCAACGAGGCTCCAGGACCGCTGCGAGGCGGCCTTAGATTGACTGGAGTACTCGCCGTAAGGTTAAGCAAATACTCGAAAGACATATCCGCATACTTATACCGCGCAAACGCCTTAGATTGCACAACTCTCTCTATGGTTTGGATCCCTCGAACGCATCGTTTTAGGTCGTCCGGGTGTTGGAAATAGTTGAAAGTCACAACTGGGTTATCATTCGGGTTTCGGGTCCGGAGCTCCAAATGACCAGTGGATAGTGGGCCCATTACTTTTTCTAAAATAAACCCTCCTTGAAAAGGTTGGGCTGATGATAATTTGGGCATTGAATTTGACTCTAATAATGTTGCTTTTGGAGAGAACATTGCATAGTAGTCTCTAGTGGAGGAACCACTACCACCACCGCCTCCAAAATTCTCGCCACCAGCAGCCTCGACGTATGTTCCTTCGCCGGTAATTCCGACAACTTCGATGAGTGAGACCTCGACGGGGACCGGAGAAGGGATGAACACGGCATTCATAGGGTTGTCATACATGCCCTTACCTACATGAGGTTGGTCCATCACAACCGTGATGTTTTGGGCCTGTAATTGAGTTGATGGGCCGACGCCACTTAGCATCAGAAGTTGTGGGCTCCCTAGGGTTCCGGCCGATACTATGATCTCATTAAATGAGCCTTCCTTTAGGTAAGCTCGGTGGGCCTGACCGGTCCGGTCTCGGTACACAACTCCGTTGGCTATAGGCTTGGTGGTACCTTAAACGTGTGCGTAAAATTGATTGAAGATTTGATAGTTAGCTAATCATAGTTGATAAAAGAATTAGAAAAAGATTATGATGAATCAAGGGAATTTAAATGAGATATATCATATATAGTGAAAATGATAGACCTTGATGTTTTACAAATGTTAGATCAAACCCATTTCAAGAAAACAACTTACAAAACAATATTAGCTAATATAGTTTGTCACGTATTTTTAATATATCTATAAAAAAATTACTTATAAGATATCTTCATAAGTATCATTAACTTAGTATTATAGTTTGTTTCCTATTCAAAATATAAAAGTAAGACCTTTTTTGTTAAAGTAAGACCTTTTACGATGCAAGATAGGTTGTATAGATTCTATTTTTATAAAAACAAAATTACAAAAGAGTTTTAACCACCATAATGTTATATTAATATAAGAAATCCACCTACATTTGTATGTATTTATTCTAGTCTTCTAGGATTAATTAGTACACTACTACATCAAGTACGTACCTCGAGTCCGAAACAAGATCCGGTGGACGGTGGCATGCAAAAGGATGGTAATACCCTTGGGATCGGCGTACTCTAGCAAATCGGCGGCGGTGTGTCGATGGCCGTTCCGATCAAAAATAGTACCGCCAAATTTGGTGCCATTGATGTGATCATAAGTGAAGCCATTGTTAGGGACGATACCAACCTCCAATAACCCATCTCTCACGGCGGTTTGCCACGGCCCCATCGGCGGCTGAAACGCCACTTTGGCTTCTACCCAACGGTACGACTCATTCGCTAGCGCTCCGTCCCAACCCATGTTCCTAACAACATTTCAATTCGTATTAATTGATCATTGTAACATCGACGCACCAAACGCAACAACAACAATAAGTATCTTGTACTTCTGTACTATATATATGAGTCCTAGCAAATTTTTTCTTTTATTAAGCACGTATAGGTAAATTAAAAGTTTCCCCACATATATTAGTGTATCGATGATATTTTTATTTCCATAACTATGATTTTATATTTCACTTTTAGTTTCATCTAGAGAATGCTTGGACTTTATAAACATCATCTTTAGAAAATCGTATTTTATTTTTCCGATGAATATTACACACCCAAAAAAAAAAACTATTACGCTAGGACAAAAATAACACTATAACTAAAATAAGACCAATCAATTTGAACTTTGTTATAAAAAGTGTTAAATTAGATATTTCCATAAGAATTTTCTTATATATATTTTTGTATTAATTTATATATGTGTGTGTATGATAAATTAATGATATGCATAACTTACTTAAAGTTATAAACAAATAAAATTCATCATACGTAAATTGTATATGTAGACGTGCATGCGTATTAGTGTATACATATGCACTCACCGACCTAACGTATTTGGTTCCGGCACGTGTGTAGAAGCCGGCGTTGAGAGCGCTTCCTCCGCCGAGAACTCGGGCACGTGCGTTAATGACGCCGTCCTCCGATACGAAACGCTGAGATGGTGAGGCCTCAGACAGATCAGAGAGCGCGGCTCCGAAAGCCGAGAGCCTCGTGATGTTTGGGTTGTTGTATGGTGCACCACCGCGTTCGAGTAGCAAAACGCTAGCGTTTTGAGACAGCGTTGCGGCTAGAGGGCACCCGGCGGTCCCACCACCGATGATGATGTAATCGTAGTACGACGTCGTTGGACTCCCTGTCGCGTCGCGCATGAAAGAGTAGTTCGGAGCTGCGATAAGTGGGTAAAACTGTAACTTCACAGTAACATGTATTATATGTATATATTGTATAAGAATATATGTGTGTGTTAACTACCTTTGTCACAAGAACAAATCGGAGAATGGATGAAAAGAAAGAGAGAAACAAACAATTTCCATGACCAAAATCTATCCATCATCACTATAAAATTGAAGTTGAAACAAAGTGCAGCGTAAAACTCTCACTTGTATCTATGTGTGTATATGTAGATGTATGATAAACTATGGTTTTCTTTTATAAAGGTTTTTTGATAACCTATGGTTGAAATTAATATTTCGACCTTTTTCGTTATATATATAGCTACTTAGCTAGAGGCAATAAAGAGTCCATATAATTCTGAGGAAATGCAACACCAAGATTCTATGTCTATTTTCATGGACACGTGTCAAACTAAGAAGCAGATAAAAAAACCAAAAAATATGAATAAATAATATTAATTTAAAGAAAATGCAAATTAGATGGGGGTATCATGAGAGAAGAAACTAAATGGAGCGATAAAACTTATAGGGAATGCATTAAAGAAATTGCCACACTTAACCTGTCTCTCTTGGACATGAATAAAGAAATCTGAAAATATAGATTTGTAATAATTATATATGAAATGAATGTTTAATGATCAACGTCCATTAATAGACAATTGGTTACAGTTAAAATGCACCAACTCTTTTACTTTCTCGTGTGATCATAATAAGCCCAATATGTTAGGTGGAAATAATGAGCGTGGTTTTTATTAGAAACGAAAAGTAGCATTATTGATCATCAGTTCAGCATAAATAATTTGAGCGGTACTATTTTTTTTTTTTTTTCCTTTTTGTTGACCAGGATGGTTCAGGACCCGAGGGTCCGTACATCTACCTCATGGCGGAATTCACCGGTTAACATATTCCAATTTGTGGAACGGCCCCTCCCAACAAAAATTGAACTGCGCACGCCCTACGTTTTCGGAAGGCACTTAATAGTTGTAATAAAAGCAAATTTGATTAAGCAAGACCATTATATGAAAAAGAAAGGATCAAAAATGGCCGAAGATTTTTGTTGCGTTAATGGTCGGTTAGTAATTTGAGTTATTAACTTACTTTAAATTGAAAATGTATGATGCCATTAATTTATTGAAGAAAAAACTGATTATCCGACCAGGGCAGTAGTGTAGCATCATCATTTTGATTCTAACCCGTATAATATATATTGTTGACTAAAACAAAACTAAATGAACATTGTTTGAAGAAAAAGACAAGAAAGAAACAGAATGGCCACAACAAAAACTGAGTAGAAATTTCTAAGTCTACTACTGATTCAGGCTTTAAAACAGTAGATTTGTATATTCCTTCCATATGTCTATATATGCGCTTATATCCTCAGTGATTTTTTTTTGAAATGATAAACAACAATGCTGAAGCAATTAGTGCAGAGAACTGGGTATACGTCATGTAGCACATGATAAGGTCGTGCCATGAATTCTATATTTTTTGTGTGTTCGAGCCAGCCATGGTTCGAGATTGCAGCGTTCCTTTTTTTTCTCTGACAAAAAAAAATGTGACAAATTTATGAAAACATGGGCCAAACTATTTGCACCGTGTCGATTCAGTTAACAAAGTAAACGGGCTAAAAAAGCCTATCATACAATCTCTTTATCCTTTCTTTTTTTGTCAACAGTAATATATACCCCTCTGTTGATAATAATTGTCATTTTAACATTTTGCACACAAATTAATAAAATATATTATAAATTCAATTATACCTTTCAAATATATAATAACTCTTAGAATTCTTCTTTAAAATTGAGGTTAAATTAGATATTTTGAACCAAAATTTGCATTGAAAATCTAAGATGACATTCAGTATGAAACAGAAAAAAATCCTTAAACGACACTTATTGTGAAACGAAAGGAATAATATACAATGCTGATAAAATAAATAAAAAACACAAAGTACTATATATTCGAAATTTTAAAATGAAAATTCTCTGTCAAATGAATTTTTATTTTTGCTTTTCTGTCAACTGATAAATTTCAATGGAACAGTATATATTTTTATATTGGAACTCGGTTATCTCGATTTAGTTTAAACTAGAAGTTAAAATTTTAGAATATTTAAGCTAAATATCAATTTTAAATATCTATTTAAAATTGTTACATTTGAAAATCTACGGAAGATCAAATAAAAAAATAAAATAGAAATATAATTTTTTGTATTAAGACCTATTTATCATTCCTAAAAAAATTAGCATGTATTAATATATATATATATATATTTTTATAAGTTAAGTAGTAATAATTTATTTATAAACAACGGATCTCTGAAATTGTTATCTTTGTATTATTATTTTTACGCCAGATCAAATAAAATCAGATTGAATTTCAAACAGGATTTTAGATCGAATCTCATTAATCCTATATAAGATCTTACATTGAATATTCGTTTCGGATATTGTCCACTCTTACCATAGATGATTTGCAAAAATAGTTTCCTAGCTAGAATCTGAATTCAAAAGTGAGGACAAGAATTCTATACAAAAAAAAAAAACCAATAAACAAAAAAAAAGTCAATAATTGGGAAATAAACAAAAAAATAAATAGTGGAGTACACTATGCTTTGTACAGCTAATTAACATGAAATACACAGATAGAGTTCTCTTTGGTGGTTCTCAAAAGCATGGACAAAATCAACCAACTCTAATGATTAAGTTACCCAAAATAATAAATATTTGGGTTTAAATAAAATTAAAAGTAAATTCAATTAGTTGCTCAGACACAGCTAGGTCCCGTTAGATTCGTACGGCAAGTAGACTGACACGTGACATACTTTGAATGGATGTTGGCTAATTATCGTCACGAACTATAGAAAGCTTGTTTGTGTAGGTCCCATGTTTCTCGCCGTTAGATAGGTTTCCTCTTTCCTCTAGCAGACAAACCCAAAAGGTCGAATCATTGAAAGAGAAGACTATAGTTTACTCACTCTTTCTAAATTGTTAAAACATCTTCTTTTCTCCTCAAATTCCTTATACATTATAGTTTACACAATCTTTGTAATTAATAACAAAATCTTGATACAAATAAATCAATTCTGAATCGAACTATATGTTTCAACAAAACACATACTAATCCGAAATCAATTCTACATATATCAAAAATTTCAAAAAAATAGAGTGAAAATATTAATTTCTTTTGCAAATGTTTTTCAAAAACTTGATTCACTATTTTTCTGCCCATTCTGTGATAATTTGATGATCATTCGATTGTTATAGTCGAAAATATTCACAAAAGATAGTTTTTATTTATTTTTTAGGATAATCTAATAAATGGCTCCTCGCGTCCCGAATGGCTCAACCTAATAATTAAAAAGTATGAGCTGACAATTAGAATTAAACAAAAACGAATGGTCTGAATTTGTAATTAAAAACTTCTTGCGAAGTAAGAAAACGTGAAACTGGTTCTCCCGGTAACCAGTTGACACGGCATTTTTTTGAAAGAGAAGAAGAGAGAAGAGAGAGAGAGACTAGAGGAGAGGACTGGGTCTGGTCTCTTCGCTGCAACCTATAGCTGTTGTTTGCTCTTCGACGGTATTCCTCTTTGCAATAAAGGTTAAATTTTCAGAAATTTTATATCTTTCCATGAATTTATCTTGGCAAAAAGCTCATCTTTTTGGTTGGATTGATTGGGTTTTATCTTTCAAGTAGAAGGAGTTGCCGAACTTTCTGGTCTCGTTCTTATTTAGATTCGTTTTTGTTGTTTGTGGCTAAATTTAAGGCTGTTTAGATGATTAATTCGAGATCGGGATGCATTTTCATGACCCGAATCGAGGGTTTTGTGTATTCCGTAGGATTTTGAGCTCGAAATCTTCATTTGGGTTTCGATCGAGTTTTGTGATGTGAGCTAGTTCTTTGATCTCTGGAGGGATTTTGACTTATGGGTTCTGTTTTAGTTTTTATCTCAAGCTAAATTGGGTAAAAACAATTGGGGTTCGTTTGTGCAAAACTCAAATGGAATGTTTTACACCAAAGCTGAACCATTTCCAATTTTGGTTGCTCTTACTTTGTTGATCAGTGCTTGAATCTGATCTTATAACTTTCCGGACCTGAGGATCCGAAGGAGAATGCAGTTTGCGTAGGGAGTTTTATTGCAACGAAGAGAAGATTCGCCTGCCGGGTTATGCCTAGTTGAGTTTTTCAGGGTTGGAGGAGAACAAGAATATAGCAGTAAGATTGTAACTGAGATTTTTAGGGGGGTTTTGTTGATCGGTGAACGTTTGGATATGGGTATGGACATAGCTGATAAGGAGAATACGAGCCCACCTTTATTTGAGTTCTGCAATTGCTATAAAGTTGCAAGCCTTACCGAAACCATTCTAAACCCGGTAAATGTTTCCAACTTAAAAGATCGATATGTGCTTGGGGAACAGTTAGGTTGGGGTCAGTTTGGTGTGATAAGAGTATGTTCTGATAAATTAACTGGAGAGAGGCTTGCTTGCAAGTCTATCTCTAAAGACAGACTGGTAACACAAGACGACATGAAAAGTATCAAACTCGAGATTGCGATAATGACCAAATTGGCTGGGCACCCCAATGTTGTGGATCTCAAAGCGGTTTACGAGGAGGAGGATTCTGTGCATCTTGTGATGGAACTATGCGCAGGCGGTGAGCTTTTTCACAAGCTCGAGAAATATGGAAGGTATTCGGAGTTACGTGCTAGGGTGCTCTTTAAGCATTTGATGCAAGTGGTCAAATTTTGTCACGATAATGGTATTGTCCACAGAGATTTGAAACCCGAGAACATTCTCATGGCCACAATGTCTTCTTCATCGCCTATCAAATTGGCTGATTTTGGTTTGGCAACCTATATAAAGCCTGGTAAGATAGATAACACTGTCTTTTTTTTTGTAAGTAATTAAGTCCAGAAACGTCTATGGACATTTTGTATTCTAAGAAATGGGTTTTCGTATGAGCAGGCGAAAAGTTGAACGGGACAGTTGGTAGTCCGTTTTATATAGCCCCGGAAGTGTTATCAGGAGGATATAACCAAGCTGCTGATGTATGGAGTGCAGGGGTTATTTTGTACATTCTTCTCAGTGGAGTGCCTCCCTTTTGGGGAAAGACTAAGTCAAAGATTTTTGATGCTGTCAGGGCCGCAGATTTGAGATTTTCTGCAGAGCCATGGGACCATATAACATCATACGCCAAGGATTTGATCCGCGGGATGCTATGTGTTGATCCTTCCCAAAGGTTATCAGCTGATGATGTTCTAGGTATGTCATCTTGTCGATCGTTTCTTTGAATCTTTGGAAATCATCACTTGTATCTATGGATTTGTAAATTACAGCCGATTTTTTGTGTGCATTTGTTTGCAGCTCACTCTTGGATGGAGCAGTTACCTGAATCAAGTCAAGAACAATATGATCAGGATGGGTTTGGCTGTGAAGGATTGGAGAATGGTGGATGTTCTTTCTCCACACAATGCATTTCTCGGGAACAAGACTATAGCTTTAGCATGGGGCAGTTAGAGCAATCAACAGATAAGGATTGTAAATCATCCTTCTCGTCTTTTCTACCTGCGGATAACACATTGCCAAATTCCGGTGTTGGTGGGTTTTCTTTTGATGGGAAACAACCGGAATCAACCTCAGCTGGCTTCTCATCAACTGGAGTTCCATCTATGCCAAGCTTTACCTTTTTTAGTCCAAGCCCAGCGATCACACAGAACATTGACATTACTGAAACAGATGGAAAACGTCGAGGTACCTCTTTCGCTCTTTCCTTGGCTTAGAATGTTGGGATATACTTTCTGGGTCTGTTGATTTTCATAGTTCCATTGGACAGAGTTTGCATTAGTATCATCTTCTTTATCACCATAAAAAAATCTATTTATGTGAAAGAGCTGATTAGATAATCTTATCCTATTGTTTACAGACGCAAGCCCAAAGAGGTTACTGCCTTCACTGGATTCTTCTTCACAACTTGAGAGGCGTGAGGAAGCAGGGGAGAATCAAACAGAAGCAGCAGGAAAGTCAGAGACGAGAAGGGAAAGAGGAAACTGGTCAAGAATATCAGGTCTGCACAGCAAAAGGAACCGGACCATAGGACTAGGCGAGCTAGACCAGTTAGTTGTGGATGTTGCAGTCACGGAGTCGATAATCAGATGGGCATCGTGCACGCATATTCCCACCGCTCCATCCCTCAGATTGTCGCTCGTCTGCTAGAACAACCCGAAGAAGACGAAGAAGAAGACTCTTATGAGTATAATTATTGTATCTACACATCTGATTTTGGTCTTGTATTGTCTTTGTTTTGTAGTAAAACCTTTCCATGGAAACTGACATCAACTGTAAAGACAACCGGTGATGTCTCGGAAATAGAGTGTGATTTTGATTTCTTTAGAAAAATTATTGGTCGATTATGATCAAATTTTTAAAAATGTGTTTTTATGAAAAATGCGTCTGCCGGGAGTCGAACCCGGGTCTATTGCTTGGAAGGCAATTATCCTAACCGTTGGACTACAGACGCTGAACGAGTAATGGATTGATAATATTTAATTTATAGTATTTTAAACCATTTTAAACTTTCAAAGTAACGACACTAACACATTAAACCTTCAATGTGGCTAGAGATGTCAGACGGGCCAGTCCGCGTCCAAAAACCAGCAACACTTAAAAGATATGGTGAGCTATCTTCAATGGAATTCTCAAACGTGTTCATAAAAGCATCAATCTAAACATTGCTAAAAAGAACCATCAACACTTAAAAAGAAAAAACAAAAACCTTTTCGTGTTTGTAACATAACTGTTTTTGGTTAAGACAAGTTACTTTCGTGTTTGTAACATAACTGCGTGTAAACTCAAACCTTTCAATAAACAAAACTTGCCCAGGTTTTGCCATTCACTTAAATATGCAACCAACACTCTCACATTACACAGATCTAATACACTCAAAAAGCATTTCAGAATCATATATTCTATACAAATTAGTTTATCTATTTATTATACTTATTAGTGATGCACAATTTTTTTAAAGATTAGTTCCAAAAACAGTTTTATGTAAAAACCAGAATGACTGAGTAGTCGTTGTTTATGACAAATTTTTAGAATTTGTCAATTAATTTCAAATGGGTTATAGGGGAAAAAAATTAAAACAAATGAATACTCGCAAGAGCTTTTACAAGCTCGAATTGCAACTCCAATCTTTTGATGGTTATGCAAGAATACATGTTATGAGAGACAAATTGTAGTATCCCAAATGATAACATGTTCAAGCCAATCATTAAGAAGACGAATGGGTGAAGTCCTCCCGAAAGTTTTTCAACGCACAAGTCAGAAAGTAAACACCAAAACTGGCCAGAAAAATGGAAAATAGTAAGAAGAGAGTGAATGTTATGTGTAAATCATGTCAAAATGTGATATGTAGTTTAATTTATCGCGTTGATGAGTGAGAGATAGACAGTGAGATTCTTATAATGCAGAAAAACTTAGCTGTCACAAATATTATTAGAGAAGTAATATTCAAATTCTCCAAGAGAGGAGAGAGTGCGAACAAAATAAAAGAACCCAATAAAATTAAATAATGACAAAACCAAACATGTTCTATGCATTTGTATTTAGTGATAATGTTTCAAATTGAATTGCCGAATAATGTTTCGATCTAAGCTACAGAGTTAATAAGAAAATCGACTTGCTAACAACACAAATATATTAAAGATAAAAATATAAAAATCGAGACACGAACCAAGAATTGACATTTAAATTCTTCTCTCGTCGTTTGATTATTAGACCAAAGGACGACTCTCTTCGTCGCCTTCCTTGTCAAACTTAACCCGCTCCAACTTACCGGGCATTTGACCCGAACCCAAAAGTTTCTGTTTCGGGTTTGGATTCGGATCCGGAACCATCTTGAGAACAATGCCCATTGAGATGAGTAACAATCCCGTGCCGTGCTGTTCCGTTAAAGGCTTTGTGAATATCAAGTAAGATAGTAACAGCGTAACCGCTTTTCTCGCCGTCGTTATCTGTTCCCACAAACAAGAATAGCATAAAATATAAATTTACATTATTTCTACAAATAAAAATCAAACTAATACGTTGCATTGAATTTATAAGTATTATAGTTTTTATATAATCCTACTTTGGTTTATACATTCACCCAAAACCGAACAAATCTAAGAGAAATCCGGTTTAGCAACCAGGGACCAGACCAGAGTCCAAAACCACTAGACCAACAGCCTTAACCGAAATGCTTGTTTTGAGATATGATCGATTATATACTAAACCGAAATGCAATAGGAAAAAAAAAAAAGGATGAGAGTAGTTAGTTTACCATAGCTGTTGTGGCTGCGCCAAAGAGTGCAATGAGGGATAGAACCGAGACTTGGCCGACAAATGTAGCCATGGCTTCGAACACCAACACTCCATACACATATGGATGCTACCAAAAAGTCAATTAAGAAAACTTAGTTAAATTACATTAGTTACTATAAAAACAAATATTACATTAGTCAATGGTCATTATATAAATAATTCGTATATAGTCTCTTGTCATTTACGTTAAGTGGTAAATAAGATTTAAAGTAGTGAAAGTGGTTCATAAATCGTGTTATTATACAAAGTTACTTGATATTTGATTAAGGCCTATAAATAGTTAAACACACACATAAATTTTGATTTCATAATATATATCATACAAGTTTATAATAGACTAGATTAGGATCCGAATATATGCAGATTTTTAATTTAATATTTTATAACCCGTGAAAAAAAACTAAAAAAAAAAAAAAAATTATATCACTCGTGAAAATATATAATATACAAATTTAGAAACGAATTTTCTGATGAAATAATATAACTTGAAAGAAGACTTTGATGGAGCAGATGCAGTAAATAGTTTTAGAAACGATTATTGGACTTTTGATATGTAATTGACATACTATCAAATTGTTTATATTGAGAAATTAGATTTTTTTTTCTTTTTATGATTAGTAATTCATTGTTTAATTTCTTTAACCTAAATGAAAAAAATAAAGATTTTTTTTCTTTTTTATTAACTTATTCTTTTAGAATAAATTTAAATTTGTATTTTTTCTTTTTGTTTAGTAATTTTACCTTTTAGGATTATGAATCGGTTATTAATTTTTCAAATTTTTAAGTTTTTCTTTTTTATTAATAAGTTATTAATCGATTTTAATTTTTTCCATTATTAAGTTTTAATTTTTTTTATTATTAACTTTGACTTTTAGGATAAATTTACATTTCCTATTTTTCTTTTTTTTTAGTAACTTTTACATTTTAGAATTATGAATCAATTATAAATTTATTTTTTTAAACATCTTAGATTCTAATCGATTGACTTAACACGTGTCGCGATCGCATTAACAATTTTAAAACATTCAGTTTTTATATAATAAGATAAGCTTACTTGAGCACATGAAGTCCAAGCTCTGAAAAGCTCTCCGGTAAAAATCATTGGTGCAAGCAAGAACGGTAAACCAACAACTGTCGAGCAGAACAGCATCTCCATCTACCATTGAAGAGAAAGAAAAAAAAAACGTTAAAATTCATTCGAGATATAGTGGTATTATTAAAAATTTGAGAAACTGTGAATTTTTTACTTGTGTTGTGTCGGGATTCAACGTGAAGATTGCTTCTTGCAAGTTACCGAGAAAGGCGTCCATGATGAGAGCGCCCAAGATCATCATAACCCCAATTATGCTGAAGTTTGGGGAGGTATTGGCGTCGGCTAATGTGAATAAGATTAGACCAATTACAAGTAGCATAGCCGATATGTACTCGTGGACCGGGTATTTTCTTTTCAACCCGGGTATAAATGCTCCCATTACCATAACCGGCAAAACCTAGAGAAGATGAAGAAATCAAAGTTTGAAATATTGCGAGAAGTGCAATGATCCACCCATGAAATGTTATTACCTATCTTGCTAACCGATAACCCCAAGATGTATCAAGAAAGTGAGTTTTTCTTTCTTTTTATCATACCTTATATGATGTTAGGAGTCTAGGACCATAAAGAAAGCCGAACTTAGTCATAAGCCGAGATAAACCAATGCAATGACATTCTAATTAATGTTATATATAAACCCGAGAATACACTAACAATGCTCTAAATTGAACAAATTTGATCTCAGAGATTAGTCCAAACTTCGACCTCGGCTCAACTAATGACACTATTGGACTATGCCATAACTTGGTTAAGTTAAATATTACTAATTAATGTATATACCTTGGTGGATTTGAACATGATTTGAGCAGGGTAATTGAGATAAGCCAAGGAGCCTTTGGTGAGACCATGAGATCCCATTAGAACACCAGATAGTTTCACGTAAGTCTTCCATGGATTCACCATTTGCTTCGTCGTGAAGCCATTTAGGTAAATCATTACAATGTACACGAGTCCTTGCACAAACGTGAAATACCATCCATAACTGCAACACACACACATTATAATTCTATTATTCGAATTTATATTTATTTATTATTTTTGTAAAATTTGTCTTTGAAAAATACCTGAATTTGAGACGGTTGTACACATATTCCTGCAAATTTGAGAGAAAAAAAAAACAGAGTATATAAAAAAAATCCAAAATTTTAGTCAAATAAAGGATTATATTTTTATAAATTGGCAGCTAATTATGATTTATTAACTTAGGGATTAAGCAAATACAGAATCTCAAGAGAGAAAATAAACGCAAATTCTGGAGAAATTAATTATATAGTATTAATTGTATGAATATCGGAATTAACAATTTTTTTGCATGCCAAAATTTCGCCTTTGTTTCCGGGTTGTTCTAATGAAATATTTTTAGAAGAACACCGAATTATTCTCTAAACCTTGGAATTTCTCCGAAATTTTCATGGATTTTCTCGGGAAAGAAAGGCAGAGAAACACCGCATGCAAAACAGGATTTTTTTCCAGACAAAATCATCTCGATCACGGAAAGCAAGAAAAAAAAAAGAAGAAAGAACATTCATTAAAAATCCGGTCAATATCGAAAAAGTTTTGATCCTACAGATTTGTATTACCAGAAGGAAAAAAAGAAGAAGAGGGAAAAATTCGAAATCAAACCTCACAGACGCCATTAACGAGATAACCGAAGAAGAAACCAGAAGAACAGATGAGAAATTGTTGCCATCTGGGTTTATCGGAAAGACTAATTCCAAATAGTGACCTCATTTGCTCTTCGCTGTTCTTCATGATCTAGAGAGATTAATTAATTTTATTTTTTTTGAACAAAGGGCTAGAGAGTTCAAAAAAAAATTAAACACAGGAAAGTTACAAACAGAAGAAAAGAAATTTGATTTATTTCCGTTCTCTATGAAAATTTGGGATCTGTAAAAGTGGACGAGTCAGTGATATTGACAAGTAGAGGAAGAAAGGTATAAATCAATTGAAGAAAGAACAAAATAATTCTCCTTTTGGATTTATTTATTTTGTTCTGCTGCGCTCTCTAACTTAACGCTCACGAATTTTGTGACTTTTTAAGAAGAGTATTTCTCTTAAATTTTGTTTTGTCAACAGTGTTTCTTTTAATTTATTGCATTAAATTTCACCATTGGGAACAGAGATTAAGGGTCTAATTGTCCCTATTTTTCGTTTACGTTTGTATTTATCAAAAAAAACAAAATTATGTTTTTTTTATCTCTATCAGATTTTTATTTAATTGCAAAAATAATCATAATTATGATGATCATAGTCACTTGCTCGAAAACCTCGTTTAGTATATTGGGACTTGTGTGACGAGAGATCTTGTGAGCGAATGATGAGCTGGCAAAGCACATTTTCAGTTTCGCCCAGCCACGTGTTCCACGCTCAAGTTCCGCACCGAAACTTCATGCCACGTCAGACTAAGAGTTTATTTTTTGTCGACGTCAGACTTTAAGAGTTTAGGGTCCTCGCTTCTCCAAAAGCAAATATAATAAGAAAAATTTAATAGCTTAGATCAAACTACACATCAAAATGTTATTTTATGAAAAAGACGTACCATGAATTTCGCTACAAGATAGTATTAAGTTTATCAATTGTAATCTTAATTATTTATTTTAATTAATTATATAATCCCAGGTCGTCGAAAAAATAGATATATTCCTAAGTCAACAAATTCTGATTCAATGGCCAATCTCTAATAATAGTCAAGATTCGAGTAGACGACTAAATGCTAATCAATTTAGAAAGATTGAATAAATTTAATTATAAGTAGGTTGCACTTTGAGTACAAACCTAATAGAAATGCTTTTGGCAGTATATCCCTCAAAGTGCAACCTACTTGTAACTAAATTTGAATTGGGCCTCTGCTTTGTACATCGATTCGTAAAGCCCAATTGTTTTATAAAAATCTTATAAGAACAATACAAAATTATTCCACGCGGAACCTTCTAACTCAATAAGAGGATCTAAAAAACCTCAAGAGGGAAATCTTACAACTCACACACTATTCCACAAATACATTTACTATATTATAAATGTGGGTCCTGCTCAATAACTGTAACTCCAGAGTGACATATCTTCATAACTCATCTCTTCTTCCATGTAAACATTATCAGTCATGTCCATATACGATCGCGGCGGCGACATTAACGGCTCCGTCGCGAGTCTCATCATCGTCGTCGAAACTTCATCTTCTTCCACATATCCATACACATTCCTCTCCTCCGATCCCGAACCAGAACCAGACCCCATATCCACCTCATCACCGTAAGATGGCAAAACCGTAATTCCGCTCCCGAACTCAGCCGGCCTGAACATCTCCGCCGCTTCCGCCGCGACTCGCCTTATGACGTCCGGATCGGTTGACTCCGGCGCCGGAAGCCGCCAAGCAGAGTCGGCGAAATTCAAACACGCTGATCTCCCGCGCAGAGCAAACGCAGCCACGTCGTGAGCACGCGCCGCCATCTCAGCCGTCGGATAAGTCCCGAGCCAAATGCGGCGCTGGTGCATCGGCTCCCGAACTTCGCAGACCCATTTGTCGCCGTTCCTCCGCCGTATTCCTCTGTAAACTGGGTGACGTGTCTCCTTGAACACTCTCCGTCCCGCTCGCTTCTTAGGCCTCATCTCCGCCAGAATAATCTCATTGTTATTATCCATTACTACTAAAGAACAATTATTCGCCGGAAAATGATTTTTTTAAATAAAATAAAAAGTCGTAAAGTGAAATGACTGTTAAAAGACGGGATTTTCAATCGAAATATCTAACTGGGTATCTTAAAAAAGATGTAAATTCGATTTCTTGTAAGGATCAAGGATTGTTCGAATAAAGTCTTTCTCTGACTTGTGCTCTGTTTTGTTTTTTTTGTTGGGAGTTATGAAGCAGAGAAGTGAGGAAGAGGGGAAATATATAGGCTACGGTGATGGGACCCACAAGATGCGAAATGTACGCGCGTAACACACCGTGCCACGTATGCATTAAAAAGAGAAGGTATTATTAGCTGTTAGTGTGAGCTTGAACCCATTAAAATTAAATACTGTATAATCGAAGTATAATTAATAATACAAAATGCCTAATTGATTATTTTTTAGCTCTATCATTTGTAAAGTGAAAACTATGCAAACGTGTGAGTTGTTTTTTTTTTTTTTTCACTTTGTATTGGCAATTTATTCATAAAAAAGAATATATAAATACCCTACAATACCAAGTTTTAGTTCCAAATATAACTACCGTTTAAAAACAAAAATATTAAAATACCACAAAATTTAAGTTTAATACACCCTATTTCTACTGGCTTCATGTATTTCATACACCCTATTATACTATAGACCGTGGGTGCATGATGAGACACCGAATTTTTGCATGATAAAGTCTTGACTATTACTGGACATATTTTGTTTTACAGACCAAAATGGGGAAACATGAGGTAATGGGGTTTTGTTGAATTCAAAGACTCTGAAGATTTAGTTAAGCCAATATATACCAAAAACAAAAATTACAACAAATGAGAGATGGACGATATAATATTTGTTTCTATAAAAAAAACGATATAATATTTGCGTATTATTTTTGTCAGTATAATATACAGGCTCAAGTTAGTAATTTAGAACAATGAAAAGACTGGCAAGAGAATGGTGGAGCAAAAAAACACATCATTTAAGTTGAAAATAGGATTAACGGAATTTTATGAGAAAATCAAGTAAAAAGTAAATCGGGTGGTTTATTTTTGTTGTTTCACATTTAATACAAAAAGCTGCGTTATTTTATATTTTCGTGAGTTGTAGTGACATTCGCGCCACAAAGACGATATAGCATATTTTGTTTTCATTAAAATTCATAATACATTAACTATATGTGCCAAAAATAGCTACGGCTACCCTTTGATTAGAGTTTTTAGTGGTTTTAAAAATACAAGGAACATTCTTGGAATCTTTGGTCAAACAGAACCATTTCGCTTTATTTTAACTTCATAGATAAGATATTATTAAAATCTGAAGTTGGGTCCAGCTCGTACGTTGGACCACAAATATATCTAATTAAAAGACATTACTTACTTCTATACTATTTGTTTTGTGGAGATGCAACACGTGACTCTTTCCATATTAAGTAAATTAGCTGTGAGTAACACGTGGGATTTCCGTGGGAACTGTTCCTTAGTACTTTCCCTTAGTAATTGCGCATAACATGTGCCAATTATTATTATTATTATTATTTTTGAAAGAAGGGTTTGTGCCAATTGATTTTATGTATACCCTTTGTTTTTTTATCGCTAAAAACCCTTACAGGATATGTAAAAACTTACCTGAGTTTGATCGTTAAAAAATTGAAAGAAGTCCATACATGATTTTATTAGTGCGGTTTTTTATTAGTTTCTTATTGTAGAAAATCTAAGTAAAAATCCTTATTACCTTGTTATTTAAAACATCTATAGTGCTAGACGAAAAAACTTATACTACGTTTGTTCTTATATAAGTGATGTTTAAAACTTTTGCACACATATTAAGGATTCATTTAATTTTTATTTTTTCTATACTAAAAACATTATTTATTGTACATTTAAACACAATTCAACTAATAAGAAAACAATAAGCAAAATACAAAATGTCAAAAACAATAAAAAAATATATTTAATTTTGCATTGATTTGTGAGAACATCACTTATTTGAGAACAAAAAAAACTTCTAAAACATCACTTATTACGGTAAAAATCTATTAGAAGATCGGATATGGTTTTATTTCTATTTAATGCATCTAGGTTTTGATTGGTAGTTTGTACGAAATCACATATTTTTGTTTAATCATTCTTTTACAAACAAGAGTATTCAATTTTATAGTTTCACAGTTTTTTTTATTTAACTAAAATTGGTAGTTTCGCAAGCTTACAACCCACCGGCCACCGAAGAGACATACCTCACCACTTTATTGACTCTTCTAATCATTTCAAGCTCACACTCTTCTCGCAATCACATCTTGAAAGTTTCCATCTAATTTTATTTGATATCTTAAGTGATTTGAGGCTATTTTACTTTTAATACTAAAATGTCATCAAACCATCATATTAACTTGTAAATAACTAATAGACGATAGTGACGATGACGCTGAGTGTTGGATAATGATAATACACAAAGAAATGTTGAAATAAATATATAAACAATAGACATAAGTGTAAGCCTTACGGACAAGAAGACATCTTGGCCATAAAGAATTAAGGCTTCATGCTGTCTCGTGAGTGTCACATGCGCGTATCCTTCATCCATCTTTTATTTATTTTTTCTCTCTCTCTCCAACGATTTGTCTTATATTTTAGGTGAACACTTTTAATGTGCAATTATAGCCAATTAATTATTTGTATATCCCCTGTATTATCAGTTTACATAACATACTACTACTAATTAAGCATTTTTTCTGGTTGGATTATAACTTTACTAGATAAATACATGCATATATGCGGGTTTGTAATTTAATACTTTATAACCCATAAAAAAAATTAAAAACGAAAAAATAAAAAACAAAATTAGATTACTCGAAAGAATATATAATACATAACTTTAGAAACAAAGTTTCCGATGAAATAAATATATATCTTAAAAAAAAAATTTGGTGATACATATACGGTAAATAACTTTGGATACGATTATTGGACTTTTAATTTGTTGATGTGTAATTGTCAATACTACCAAATTGTCTATAGAGAGGTGGGAAATTAGAATTCTTTTCCTTTTAGAATTAATTTCCTTAATCTAAATGGGAAAACTAAGGAATTTTTTTCCTTTTTATATTAATTAATATAGTAATTATAATTTTTCCTTTTAATATATATATATATATATTTATTTATTT
>PKMM01052493.1:97258-139556 GCA_002933915.1 Eutrema heterophyllum
CGAAGAAGGAAGTTCAACGATTCGAAACTCGTCTTCTATCTGCTTCTTCGCCAAAACCGTCGATACACTTATTTGAGAATCTATGCCTCGGTTCTGATTTTTGGGAGTTTTTTCTAGATTACTTAGGACTTATCTAAGAAGTGGTACGAGTCCGGTATGCATTAAACCGAACCGAGCACACAATATTTTAATTACCATATACCTTACTAGATCACGAGATTTGCTGTTTTCTCCTGTTTTGTATGTAACTCAGTTTCGGACTGAAGAAGTCCGTTCTCCTCTTAATAAATTTAGATTTGCCGTAATAAATCATATCGCCGGTTCATGCTCATTCTAGTTAACCAAACAAACATTTAACCGGCCAATTTTCTTCGGTTTGTACATTTCGCTCTGGTAAGGTGCTTTCGTATACCACAGAACCAACAAGACAAGAAAGCCAGCAGCTTCAGCTTCTGCAGAGCAGTGGCTTATTCGTTGACTTTTTTTCAGGAATAGTCATTCCCTTTACATCTTTACACAGGCACTAAAAAATATTTGTAGAGCCCAGAAAAAATCGGTGGCATGAAATAACAACAAGAGTGGTTTTATTCGGTACCAATCACACAAGAACAAGAAACTCAAGAATGTAAAAACTTTTGACATTACAAATGCTGCTGTGAAAAAGAAAAAAAAAACAGACTAACCGAGACCTGCAGTTTCTCTTGCAGATAACATCACACATTCAAGAAAGCATATCTATAAAGTTTTTGTCCAATCTACCACTCAATAGCATATCCATAACCATCTTTATGGTGGAAGCATCTGCAGCGAACCCACACCTCTTCATTTCTTCGATGAGTTCAACTGCAGTGGTTAAGCTGCTACCTCGGAGATGTGCTCGGATTAGTGTGTTGTACGTACAATCATTTGGCGCAATGCCATCCTCTCCCATTTTTCTAAACAACAGGTCCGCTTCAGACAATAAGCATTCCTTACATAGTCCTCCAATCATTATAGTATATGTTTTGACATTAGGCTTCACTCCTTTGAGAGGGAGGCTACAGAATAAATCCCATGCATCACTGACCTTACTAGCATTGCACATCCCGTGAATGATGGTACTATAGATAGCAATATCAAGATCCAGATTACTCTTCTGCATTTTTTCAAATATTTCCAATGCTTTTTTTAGTTCTCCATTGTCACACAAACCATCCAACAAAATACAGTAAGTAACAACACTGGGTGGCACACTGTGAGAAACCATATCCTGGAAGAGTTCTTGGGCAACCTTTAGTTTTCCAGATTGACAAAACCCTTGGATGAGAGTGCTATAAGTAACTGTATTAGCAACTACTCCTCTCGAAGACATTTTGTGGAAGAGTTTAAGACCATCATCAACCCGCTTAGCCTTACAATATCCATTTATTAGGGTGTTATAAGTCACGGTATTAGGATCGCATCCCTTGCTAACCATCAGATCCATCATCTGGTTGGCCTCATCTAGACGGTTCTCCGTGCACAACCCATCTATCAAAGAATTATATGTAATAGTATCAGGAGATGTACCTCGTCGATTCATCTCCTTGTACAATTCTTTAGCTTCGACAAGTTTTCCTTCTTTCACAAAACTATCAATCAGCGCATTGAAAGTGACGACGTCGGGGATGATTCTCCTACTGATCATATCCCTCAACAACTGTGCACCATCATCCCATCTACCGGCTTTACAAAAGCCTCCTATGAGAGAGCTGTAAGTAATAACATCTGCCTTGAGCCCTTTCATTTCCATTTCATTGAAAAGGTTGAGTGCATTGTGGAAGCTCCCATGTTTACAAAGCCTATCAATGACGATACTGTATTGGACTGCATCGAGTTTGATCTTTCTTCCTTCCATCTTTTTTAACAAATCCAAGGCCAAGGCAGTGTTCCCGGACTTGCATATTCTGTTTAAAATCGGTCCGTAGGTAACTGCATCAGGTTGGCATCCATTTTTAACCATTCGATCGATTAAATCCATCGCTTCGGACACTTTACCTTTGAGACAAAGTCCATTGATCAGAGTGTTAAGCGTTATGAGATCAGGCATATGTTCCGTTTCTACCATACGATCAACTAATTCCACAGCTTCAGAGACTCTGCCCTCGAGGCATAATCCATTGAGGAGGGTGTTAAATGTGACTGTGTCAGGCTTATACCCAAGTTTCATAACTTTCCCAAGAATAGAAAAAGCAGCAGCTATTTTATGACTTCGGCAGAAGCAATTGATCAAAATACTCAGGGTGTAGATGTCATGTGTAATCCCATTCAATTCCATTTGCTTGGAGAGAGCTAACACGAGGTCATACTGTTTCGTTTTGGCAACGCCACTAAACAATCTGCTGAAATCTATGACAGTAGGAAGAGGACGAGACTGAATCATGGATTGGAAGAGATCAACAGCATCATCCGCCTTGATATCATTAATCCCAATCTTCAACCTCTCTCTGTAAGAGAGTTTCCCTTTACTGAGACTAGAAAAGGCTCGTTCAGACAAGAGTAGAGCATTTCTCAGAGTACCTGTCTCGAGAAGACGTGTATGAACCAATCCCCTCATGACCCAAGTGAAGAATTTGAAAGCTTTGATCAAGAGCTGGAGTCGCGTCTTCGATTTTGTGCTGATTTTATTGTTCGTCTTTCACGCTTTCACTGGCACTAATGTCTGCACATTACACCAATTTCACGCACAGCTAAAAGATTTAAGCTTTTATAACTTTTGATTCGAAATCTTCAACAAAAAAAAAGAAACAAAAACCATCAACGATTTTTTGAGTACCTTCAGAATCCTTGAAAAATGTAGTCTTCTCTCTGCAACGAAGGTAAAAACTAAAAACCTTCCAAATCCAATGAGTAAGTTTCTACATTTATTCCCTGAAGAATCGAAAATTTCTGCCGAATTCGCCAGCAAATGAAAGAGGGAAGATATAAATGGCACTGAAGCTACAGTAAAACAACCCCAAAGATGCAAACACATACGAGGAACGAAGCAACGGAAACCTAAAATCTCCAGTCTTCAGACGATGTAATACGACTATGCTTAATATGCTTTTAGAACCGGTTTAATGCACCGGTTCAGATAAAATCGATTGTCTTTAATTAACCAAAATGCTTTTTTTTCTTCTTCTTCTTCCTTTTCGGTATCCTTGTCTGTTTTTTTTTTCCCCAAATAGCCTTGTGTTTTAAATTATTGATTTACTTATTAATCTCAGAGTTGAATCCATTTCTGATTAATTCAGAATCTTCGGTTTCAATTGCGGTGTTTCCCAGTATAAATGTTTGTCTTTTTTTTTTGCACCAAAAAAATAATTTGTTATAATATAAAGGAAACAATTAAATTAATTAGAGGAAAATGAGATAATTGGAGGGAAAAATTAAATCATAAAATAGATTGAATCTTTTAAAATTAAAGAAATATTATATTTTTATATTTTAGGGTTGAAGATTTAGGTTTTAGAAGCTAGTGTTTATGATCTAAATAAGGTTAAAGATTTAGTTTTAAAAAAGTTAGATTTTAGTTTTCTTTTTATTTTCTAGCCTATGATTTAGTATATTTCGATCATTCTCTTATATTGGATACGTCTATCTCATCAACCTTTTCTCGCGTCTTCATCAACCTATCAATTTTGTTTTTCATGAAATTAATTGATGATCAACACCAAAACAAAGTGAACCTTCTTCATTCATTTAATATGCATATCTAAGCAATTCATCAATATTTCTATACATTACAAAGCCCTTCTCGTAACCAAAATTTACGGGGTTTATATGCGTCGCGTGTGGAGGGCGTGGACAAGCGACAGATCTCCTGAACGGCATGTTCACGATCCGGTGAGGTGACTGCGATAGGACGGCGGAGCTAATCTTGGAGGAGTTCACGTTGTGACGGTTTTCGACGATGTGATTCCCTTCACCGGAGAGAAAGAGATGGTTGACGTCGGAGCCGGGTTGCAACGGCAAGGTGGAGTTTGATGTCGGCGACTGAAGCTTCAGGACGGATTCTCGCGGTGTCTTCTTCATCATTGCCGGAAGTTTTCCTGGTTTAATTCGGTTTTTTTTATCTTCCTTCAACTTTCTCAATTCAGAGCCGGTTATGCCCGGTTTGGGTTGGGTATTTTGTTTTTATAAAAAAAAAATGTAACATTTTTTAACTTTATTAATGAAGAACCTTTTAAAAAAATATATATATGTTTTTTTTTGGGGTTAAAGGTTTATATGTTTTTGCTTCATATTGATTATACAGCTTAGATATTAACTAGTAATAAACACTAAGCTATACAAAATAAACTATAGTTTTTTTTTTTTCTCAATTATTGTTACAAGAATAACCCCAACAAAAGCCAACAACACTTTCGACAACCCCTAGTGAGAAAGTTCAACAGAATAATAACAAGTTGAGAAAAGATTAGCGAGATAACCCTTTCATGTTTAAACATTAATCTCTCACTAAACCATAACTTTTTCAATTTATAATCCAGCTCTATATATACATAACACACACACACACATATATATACAGTGTTTATTTATCATCTATATATATATATGGCTGATGGTCACCATACAAATCCTACTAAATGGCCCTCCTAACCCAAAACTTCTTCATCTTCTACAATTAATTTTGCCACCTCACACGTGTGAACACAAATCCCTCTGGCTTGGCCACGTGTGAAAAAACCTTCTCCCTCTTGCTACTCACTATACTGACTACGTACTAGTACTAAAAAATTCAATGGCTACTGCTGCCGGCTTAGCTAGCCGGAGAAAGGATCCGGTATACCGAGGAATCCGGTGCCGGAGCGGGAAATGGGTCTCTGAGATCCGTGAGCCGAAGAAAACCACTAGAATATGGCTTGGAACTTACCCAACGGCAGAGATGGCAGCCGCCGCCTACGATGTGGCTGCTATGGCTCTTAAAGGCAGAGAAGCCGTCTTGAACTTCCCAGGATCCGCCACGTCATACCCGGTTCCCGGATCAACATCCGCAGCGGATATTCGAACCGCTGCGGTCGCGGCTGCTGCGATGAAGGGGTGCGAGGAAGAGGAAAAGGCAAAAATGAAGACTAGTAGTTTTTCGAAGTCAAGATCGCGTGATTGCCACGTAGTTGATGACATGGCGTCTTCCTCGTGGTGTGGGACAGAGTTTATGGACGAAGAAGAACTCTTGAATATGCCTAATTTACTGGCTAATATGGCGGAAGGGATGATGGTTGCGCCGCCGTCGTGGATGGGTTCTCGGCCGTCGGATGACTCTCCCGAGAATTCCAATGACGAGGACTTGTGGGGCTTTTGATCGATTTTGTGTTGTCCACGTATATGCAATCATCGATCTTGTTCTTTATTTTATTTTTTTGTGTTTTAATTATGTCACTTATGTGATACATCAAATGATATGTTTAATTAAGAGTGTTCTTGTATTGTGGAATTAGGGTTTTGGTTTTCTTGGATTTTTAGGGTGATTAATTAATTAGCGCTTAACTAGCCTTCTAGTGATTTCCCTTTAATTTCGCGACTTGATTTATATTACTAGTCTTTGTGTATTACTCTTCTTTTTTTTTTCCGTTGACAGCCTTTGTATATACTCTCTATGTATTAAGAACAACTTAATTATCATGTTCTTAGTTTGTTTTTGTTCAACATTAAGATGTGAATAATAGCCACTCGTTTGTACATGCTTCTTCTTGTTAAAACACAAAAGTCCTAGTCGTTGACACAAATATCTAGGGATGCGACTATAAATTGAACCGAATAAAACCGAACTTTTTGGTATTTGATGTTTATTCTGTTAAAACAATAAAGATGATCGGTAACATTATAAAACCATGATCAACAGGATCTTAGTTTTTTTTTGGAATAAAATTAAAGCAAAATTAGTTAATAAGTTAAGAACCGATCCTTAATTAAGACATTTAAGAATCGGTTCTTAATTGCCACGTTTGTATTTCTGATTAGATCTCTTTCTTTCTCGATCTCTCGCTTCTCCTCGCTCTCTCCGTCGCCAACCTCCACATTCTCATTCGATGTTTTTTAGCTCAATCAACTCCTCTTCAACCCTTATGTATCTCCTCTTCAACCCCTATGTATCTCCTCGATTCCTCCCTCACCGCATCTCTCACCGATTCATCCCTAAGGCCTCCACTTCTCCATCATCATCGTCTTCGTCTTCCTCCTTGTTTTTTTTTTAAACCCCTAATGGCGTTCTACAATTAGAGCAGAGAAAATAAAGGTTTTTTACCAAGATTTTTTAACATAAATTTTATAACTAAATATTAACTAAGAACCCATGAGGGGTTCTTGCATTGAGCATGCTCTAAAATATTTTTGGTTTTTGGTTTGGTTCAGCACTTCCGAACCGATAGATTCTTCGGTTTTTTTTCTTTTTTCTAATTTTTCTAAACGAATGTACTGAATTATATCGAATTTTACAAAAATATATTCTAAAATTTTGAACCAAAAAACCGAATTTACCCGATTTTAATCGAATTTGAACAAAAATACCAAAAATTTGGTTATTTTTGGTAGGAAATTAAAATCCCAAAAATCCAACTGAACCGAACGATAGTTTATTTTGTTTACTTTCGATTTATTTCCCTCGAACTGAACTATTCGATTAACCAAACTATCTGAACTCTCTGAAGTCGCATATTTACATATATCTCTTCAGGTAAAACATAAAATGGTGTTTAATTAACATATGAGATTCTCCCCAAATTTAAACTGCATTTTAATTTTACATTGATGTTTGTCAATTATCGATCCAAACTTGTTGAGTAATATGATCTTTGTTGAATTTTATATTTTTTTCTTCAATCTTGATGAGATGCATAATTAATTGTTTGGACTCACTATTTATAAAGCATTGTTTTTAACATACAAAACATATTTACCCATTTCGATTATTATATCTATCTAAGATATATATTCGGAAATCGATCCAGCGATCTATATTCCACTTAATTCGTCTTGTAGTGATATGTTTTCATATCATCATTGTTAATTTAGGCAACGGTATATATATTATATTCGTCTAGTGTTCCTTTTCAAAAGTTTTGATGTCCTGAGTTTCCTTTTTTGGATACGTTTTTTGTTATAAAGGTTGTGCCATATATGTATGGACATGAGTAGTGTTTTCTTACATGGTCCCTTTTTGTCGTCTTCTTTCTTGGTCCTTTTTTGTCGTTTTCTTTCTTGGTCCTTTTTGTCGTCTTCTTTCGTGGTTTTCTTTAGTTAAAAAGTGGAATTTAGGATTTCAATTAATTGTTTTGATACTTGAGTTCAATTTAAATTAAAATATTAATCTGTATAATTTACACTTCATTCGTTTTAAAATTAGTATCAATTTAGCATATTTCACACAAATTTTAAAAAACTTGTTGAATATATCTCTATTAAAAAATGACTCTTATAATTATTTTATATTTTATAATTTCTCTTAACATTTAAAAATTCAAAACAATACTTATTGTGAAACACAAAACAGTAATAAAACGATATTTAATTTAAAATATATTGAATTTCATTTTATCATATTCAAATTTAACAATAATCCCGACGGTTGCAAGTTAGTCGGTAACGGATCCCGGAAATCCCGTTAGTTCTCGGAGAAGTTGTAGACATCTCACTCCTGAGGTTTGAGGACTGGCCTCAGGATGATGCTCGTGACAACAAGGATGAGAACTCTAGTTCTTCAGAGCTACGGCAAAAACGGGATAGTTTGCGTTTAGACGTGTGAATGCTGCTTTCTCGTCTGGTTTTGTTTCGGTTTTCGTTTTCTTGTCTCACTAGCCGTTTTCTTAGCCATTCGGTGTTATTTGTTGCATTTTTTTGTCGTTGTCAGTAGTTTTTTCGGTTAATCTGCTTTCTTAGTTTTCCCTGTAATTTCTGTCAAAAATTCGAAAATTGATAATATAATCTTTACATTTTACCAAATATTTTTTTTTCATTATAATCTTCTATACAATCTATAGATCAATATTAAATCTGATTGACAACACGAATTAGTACTACTAATAAAAATGCTAATTCATAATTAAAAGGGTTTAACACACACAAAATTACCAATAATTTTACCTGAAACGGACAAATAAAGACAGAGGTGACCATGTGACTTTTCTTTAATGATATCCGTCACTACGTTCTATAGAGCATTAGCTTTACAACTTTGAAATATAATAATATAAAATCATAGAATATATTATTATGACAATTTTAATGGGTTTCTGGTCTTTAGAAACAGTCCGAAGAAATTTGCCTTTTGTTTTAAAAATAATCATTCATAAAGAAAACATTTTCATCTTTATAGTTTTTAAATAAATTTAGGAATTGATTACTGAAATTAACTCGACTGGTCTCTTCCGACTAAACATTTGCACTGTTTTTTTTTCTTTTTCATATTAAGATAACTCTTTGCCACGCGTCACTATCTCCTCGGTTCTCTTAACCTAAATCCCTTTTTATAACATAATAATAAATCCTAAACTGTCTTCTATGTTTTTATAAAATGTTTGACCCCTACATAAAATATTTGTGATCAGTTTTTAAATACCATACAAAAACATCTACTAAGAGAAAAAAAGCTGAAATATCTACAAATATTTTATAGTCACAAAGATCTACAAATATCTACAAAGTTCTTCAGCCTACAAATGTCATATACGAGATAACTAAAACCATAAATTTAACTAAGTTGTGGTTCTATCATAGTAAAAAGTGCTACGACCTGGATTCAGATTTTCACATGGTTCGACTGATTCAGTGAACTTTGTATATTTGAGGTTTTACGTACATAGTAAATGAAAGAAAGCTTTTAAAAATGTTTAATTTTTTATTCATTTTGATTTAAAGTCACTAATTCCTTAAGAGGAATGATTATACCTCTATTGATTTACGCATTAAATATGATATTATTAACTATAGACGTAGACATTATAAAAGATTATGGCCAAAAGACGAAGAACTTTTTTTTTTTTTGGGTAAAAAAAAAAAAGACGAAGAACTTCCAAAAACTTTATTGAAAAGTATTAATTACGATACTTTGGCAATTATTATATCTTTAATTCCTTACCAAAACTATTCATTTACGGAAAAAAAATATGTAATAACCATCAATGTGAATCTTCAGTCCTCACAACTTTTAAGTCTCGACATCACTGACATGTTATGGATGCGAATCGGTTGAACTGTATAGGTAAACACGAGGCAAGTGCTTAAAATTTGAAATTGATATTACAAATTACCACAAAATGTTTGTTTCGAAATTCATTAGCTGATGTTTGTTTATTTTACAACCAGCTGTTGATATTTTTTTTTTTTTTTGACATTTCCAGCTGTTGATTTATATAGTACAATATAAAGATTGGTTTCGAACAAATCTTTATACTTGATTTGATGTGATAGTGGTCCACTGCAGATTTGTCTCCCTACGTGTTGTTTAATGATACCTTCCCCTTTTGGCATGTTTACTCACACTCACACAATGGTTAATCATTCTTTTAATCTTAATTAACACCCATTAATGGCTGTTTGTTACAATTATACAACACACTTTTTAACATTGTTTAATTAGGGTTAAGATAGAGACACGATTTTCTCCAGCGACTTTTTTTTTTTTGTAGCTTAACTAGATTAAAAAAGATTGCAAGAGACGAGATTCAGCCTACTTCACCTGAATTTTGGTTGGTAAAGGATCGAATTTTGATGATTATTATAAACGCAGCGCATCTATAGTCACATTGATTTTTAGTCCACTTGTTCCTGACCACTTATCCCTATTATTAGACCTGACCACTTATCCCTATTATTATACTTTTGTAAGAAAAATCATTACTTTGTAAGAAAAATCATTTATTCGAAGTTTCTAATTTTTTCTAGTATTTTTTTAACTTATTTAAAAAAATAACATTTATTTCTCCATTCGTGATAATTTAATCTTTGTACAGTACGACATGTACGCATATAGACGGTACATAGTTAGACAGAAAAATTAATATTTTTATCATTTACACGCTAAAAAAAAAGTATTAATTTACTAAAAAAAAATTTAAATAAATGACAATATATGCAATTATATCTTATTACAAACCACTTATTCCTATCATCTTTGTATTTTTCCTATTATTAAAACTTTTGGACTTTTTTCTCGTCATGGCCTTCACTAACTTCTTAAAACTTACAATGAGTAGAGCCTGAATGGAACCTAAAGAGTATCTAGACAGCTAATCCATGTGAAGAACATTGAACTAAAGTCTCCCGTGACGATATATATGTATTTTTTTGGTTAATCAAATCCATATCTGTAACACTATTAATATTAAATATTAGGAAAGTGCATTCTACAAAGTTTGGTTAATCATGGGCTTCTAATCATATTTTAGTTTAAAAAAAAAAAAAAATTCATTCTCTATTGATATTAATTAGTAGTACTTATCTAATTTCATAGAAATAGCTTTAAGAGATACGAGATTGTATATGATATAAAAGATTTACAATGCAATAAACTTTTGAATAGCATAATTAACCAATAAAAAATTATTCACAATATTTTTAAAATCCGACTTGGTTACACTATCTAATTAAGTATTTTTTTCCCGCATTATGCGCATGGAAATTTTCTTTTTAATAATATTAGTAACAGTTTTATTTATCATTTTTTACCCAAAATAAAAATAGTTGAGATTAATATATTTGAAATGACAATATAACATAATTTCTAGAAGTTTTATATAAAGATAAACAATGTCAAAAGATTTACATATTTTATTATATTGCAACAAAATTTGCATTTTTTATATGTATCTAGTAAAAAAGCTTAAAAAATTTATATACTATTGATCAAAGTAAAAACAATATTTTGGCAATTCCATTATTAATTTATAGATCTTTACCCAAATTATTAGTTTAATAATCCTTATTGACTCCTTGTTCAAAAACAAATTAGAAACACATTTAGCCGACAAAGTAGAAATGCATAACTACATTAGTAACATGGAGTTTGGAGTATTAATTAAACTAAATTCTGAAAGTATAAATAGAATTTGCTCTTAAAAGACCAAAAAAATAGCCAAAGCTTTTATATTCGATATTTTAGTTTCGTAAAATCAAAGAAGTCTACTTGCTTGAACTAGGGCTGGGCAAAAATTCCGGATCCAAAAATCTGAACCGGTACCAAACCAAAAATACTAGAACCGAACCTGATCCGAATTTTTAAAATATCCGATCGGATCTTAAATTCTTATACCAAAAAAACCGAACCCGGACCGGTACGAACCGAGAACCGAATGGGTACCCGAAATACCCGAAGTGTAATTATATACCCAAATATATTAATTATATTTAGACTTGATATAAGTCAAATACCAAAAATTACAACTATAAACCCGAATATATTAATTATTTTTTGGGTATTTTAGGTATATTTTCGATATTATGGGTATATCGAATACACCTATTTTGTTTTTTGTTTTTTCTGGATTTTTCGGATATTTTAGATACTTTTGGTTTCAAAGTATATTGGTTTTATTGAAATGAATATTCATGTTTTTGTGTTTTGTCTCGGATTTCGGATTCTTCGGGTTTTTTCGGGTATTGTGGATACTTTGGATACTTTTGGATACTTTCAGATCCGGATCCGAACATATCCGAATAATTTCGGATCTTAAAAAAAATACCCGATCTGATCCGAATCCGATCAGAATTTTTAAAATACCCGATCGATACCTAAATCTCTAAACCCAAAATACCCAAAATACCCGATTCGAGGATCCGAACGCCCACACCTAGCTTGAACTAGTGAGTGTTTGTAGTCTGTGGATATTTATTTTCTTTTTCCTATCATTCAGTCATATTAAAAAAAAATCAACAATAAACATGTATTTTTTTATTTTTTTATAAACATGTAATTTTATGTTCCGATATGATTATCTCGGTAACTTTTTTGGTGCTACTAGTGGACATCTTTTAAAGTGATAGTCGTTCACGACGGTGTTTGATTGTACCTTAAAACATTCTTTGTAAAATTTAAGCGCAAACAAAGATAAAACATCAAACATATTTTAAATGTGTATCATTTTTTTTTTTTTTTTTTTTTTTGTCTTTTGGGAAAATGCTGCCGTCAATTGAGAATTTTTTGTTTTACGAACTATTGGATTTGTTAGTGGGGTAAATGATGAAAATGTAACACTCCTACAACTTAAAGAGGAAAAAAAAATTTAAACACATACAATACTACTTTTTCACATTTGCAATTAACATATTTATACTTATTAATAAAAAATACTAAGAAAAAAATCAATAAAAAACTAAGAAAAAAACCAGATTTATAAGCAACACAAATACAAAATAAAAAAAGGAAAAAAATCTGTACCGGTTTGGTTTGTTTCCGATGTTGCACAGAAATAAGAAGAAGCGCGGGAACTTACCGTTAAAGAGTCCTTAACACTGAAGAGAAGAAGAGAACTGTTTATTCATCTTTACGCGGTTTTGGTCTGGACGGTTTTGTAGGAACAACGTAACTGAGGATTATCAATACAACAGGTATGATTGTTCCAATGTAATATACGCTCCCATAGGCAGTGAGTGTTTCGTGCAAGCTTAACACCTGAGAGATTGCGATTTTAAAAAAAGAACCGGTTCAAAAAAGGCGTTAAGAGTGATTGATCAGTGTGACGGGAGAGAAAAAAAGTTAGTTATTACCATGAAACCAACGGCTGAGTAGTTGAGAACCAAAACGGTGTAAAGGAAGTTGATGAACACCATGATTTTTCTCAGCATTGCTAGCTTCGGAGTGATCGCTTGTTGCCACCGGTAAATAACTGCAAATAAAACAGATTTAGATCAAGAAGAAGAGAGATGCCATTAGCAAAAGAGTGAAAGCGGTATTTACCCCGTGAGCCAGCGATCATCAAAGCTGACTGAACAAAGAACATCATGTAACCAGGATACAGTCCCTGCAAATCAAATTAGATGCGGTTAGTTAGTTTCCCGTGGGGAAGAAGATCAGATTTTTATATACAAATGTAAGTTCCTCCATCATTGGAAGCAATTGAAAACAGTCGGATTACGATATTTGCAAGAATTTCCGGGTTAAGAGAATAGATGAAGAAAGAACTCACATGCCAAACCGCACTGACGGTTTGTGTAGCTAGTAACTGGAAGAAACCCGCTTTCTTCCCGTTCTTCACAAGTCTCTCATACACATCTGTATTTTAAACAATGCGTATAAGTGGATAATCTCTCACGATGACAAAATTCACAGATGAACGGAAAGTTCTGATTGTGATGAATCGTTCAAGTATCAGAAGACTCCTTTAATATATACTTACAGTGACGGAGCCACGTGCTGACTTGTATGTTCCATACAAGCGGAATCTGAACTGCGCTCTTAGCAAGTTCGACACCAAGTATGTCTACGTTCTTGGCACGGTCCCATTTCGCCTTTGATGATGTTTCTTCGGTCCAACCACTGAAACCCAAACCAGAGATGATAATAGAAGCCTCTGAAATTGACCAGATAAAGTAATACTTCCAACGAGCCGTTAATCCCGCCATGTATTGGTAGCCAAATTTTCTCCAAAATCCCCATTCTTGGTACACGGGTTCAGTAAATCGAGTTAACGGGTACTGCGGCACTAAATAGAGATACAGAGCCATACAAATCGCAGCTTGCAATATAGCTCGGATTGTAGCTCCATAAGGCCATGGCCTCTTTCTTTTCTCGGAAGTATCCCAGATCTGGAAAGCACAAAAGTTTACAAATTTACAAACTAGCCTATAAAGATTTTGTGTGTTTCTCGATAAGGGCAGAGAGTACGCAAGAAGAAGAAGCTTACTCCTTTCCCTTCGGTCCATTCAAGATAATCTTTCATTTCATAAACAGGACCAGCAAAATGGCTACCGCAACAGAGGCAGTAACCAAAGTACTCGATCAGAGACGGCATCCCAATCAATCGGTTTTTCTTCTGAGCTTCACGTAGACCTTCCTCCTTCAACATCCCATCATTGTAATTTACCGCACACGATATAACTTTCAGTGTTAACACCATTAACGCTCCTAATACATCAAAGAAGGAAATCACAATCACTACTTCAACCAAATTTCATCACAAGCTCACAAGAACAAGAGCATACACAAAGCAAAGGTAGGATCTTTTTCTTGTTTTGCTTCAAGATTCATAAACTCAATTCAACCCATTACGAGAATGTAACAAGGGATTATTCATTCGAAAATTACTAACAATTTCATCAGTGGATTAAGATGAGGAAATTAAGAGTTACCCGTAGAGTCGATTCCTCCTTCTTTCCACGCGTCTCCACTCATGTAAAACACATGGCTACAAAAATCTCGAAATCGCACCATAATAATTAAATCAGGGTCATGCAAAAGGAACAAGATTTTGTTCAAAATCAGCACTGATTTTTTTTATTTTAAAAAGGCAAATATCGTTTTTTTTAGTACCAGCCAATGAGATAAGCGAAACCCAGGAAGAAAGTGATGATTCCGCACTTGGGTCGATAAATCGCCATGGAAGCATAGCCGATCGTCATCGGAACGAGGAAGTGGAGATTGGAGGAGAAGCCAAAGGATAGGTAAGAGAGGAAAGCACCAGAAGCAGCGGAATAGACGTGTTTACCGAGTCGACTCGGGACGATTCGCCAAGCGAAAGAGACGGGGATCGTGGCGACGAAGCAGAGGAGGAAACGGAGGACGGCGACAGAAACGCCGATCGAGGCAGCCATGGAATTCATCTCCATCAACTCGATGCTGTTGAAACGACGAATTGAAACCCGGTTTTAGCTCGGACTGAGTCACGACCGAGTCGCGCCGGGACCGGGAGGGTAAGGGAAGCTTCTTCGCAGACTATGATGATGGATCGTGTCGTGTGGTTGTTGGCTTCTTTGTTCATGAAAGCATCAATTTTTTACCTGTAATAAACCGATCGGTACACTTTCTCAAAACCAATCGAATTCGGTTCGGTTTAGAAAAAACCGAATCCGAAATTGAATCAAATAAAAACCCTAATTTCCTATTTTCTAAATCTTACGATCCCACATTCTCAGTGCTATCGTTATTTCAATACTTCTCGCGCCGTTCTCCAACAATTCATCGTTCTCTTTACCAAGTAAGCTTTTTTTAAGTTTTGGTATTGTTACTCACTCTGTTAGGATTTGGTTTCGATTATGCCATAGTTAAATTTTCGATTACATTCCATGATTAAGGGCACTAGAAGCTGAATATGTTTCTGTGCTAATAATGCTAATAGATCGTTTAGGTTTCACGTGTTGACAATGAAGGGAGCTGGTAAGTTTGAACCGAGTTCGAGTAAGATAGTTTTCGAGGACAGTGAAGAAGATGAAGAAGCGCTCTCGTGTTCGTCTGTGTCTTCTTCTTCTGATGAGGTTAGAAGCTTTCATGAAACTCGAGACATTCTTGTTTGTTGATTTATTTCCTAATCTCTTTGATTTTGAAAAAAAAATAATCTGTTTTTTAATTGGGAAATTAGGAAGAAGAAACAAGAAAAGAGTTAACATTGGAGCAAATACATAAATTGCGGGCCGATGGGTCTCGTGCAGTTCCCTTGAAATCAAATCAAGTGAAGAAAACGAGTCGTGCTAACAAAAACAGGTACTGATTGTTTTCTCTTGTTATATTGTTTTCTCTTTTAGTTGTTGGTTGTTTGTTAATCTTCGTTGTTTGTGATGATAAAGACCAATGGAGTTAAGCTCTAAAAGACCCGTGAGTCGATATAGAGAGGTAGTTCAAGTTCCAAAGAAGGTAATATAAGTTTGAGCATTGAGAAGATTTTAATTCTCTGTTTCTCTTATTTCTTCTCCCCCAAGTGTTTTGATCTTGGGGGTAACTAGTTGTTGAGTTTTTATTAAGAGTTTCTTTGTTTGCGTTCAGGTCGTTCGCGATCCTCGTTTTGACTCATTGATTGGAAAAGTTGACACTGAGGGGTATCTATATCTCTCTCTTGTGAACATGAATGTAGTTATAAGTTTCCTCATTGTTCTTGTTTGAGTGAAAGCAAGTTTTGTATCTTTTGTAGGTTTAGGAAGCGATATAATTTCTTCTTCGAGGATAAACTTCCTGTAGAAAGAGAGGTATTGATTGATGCTAAATGCTGATAAAAATTCTTGCCAGTTTCCAATTTCTCGCATAGATTTTTCATTTTATTTGTTTTCGGGGGTTCTTAAAACAGGAACTGAAAAAGCAGCTAAAGAAAACAAAAAATCCAGAAGAGGTCGACGAATTGAAGAACCGGTTAAGTTATGTTGTAAGTGGTCCTTTTTTTTTGCTCTCCTGTTGTCTAGTGGTTGTTTCACTGGCTTCTGCTAAAACTCTTTGATAATCTGTTTCTTTGCCTTTGCATTTGCCTCTGTTATGTTATATAATACCTCAGGAGAAATGGATGAAATATGAGCCATCAACATATAACAAAGGAAAAGCAATACTAACAGAACACAAAAAGAAAGAACGAGAAGCCGCAAAGGAGGGGAAAAAGCCGTACTATCTCAAAAAATGTATGTTCTTAGTTTTTTTTTACTCAAAAGTCCCGAGTTTGCGTTGAACATAGCAGTTTCGAGTTTTTATTTGCCAACAATTTGCTGAATCGTTTTCTCTTCTTATGCAGCCGAAATCCGAAAGCAAACACTTCTTGAAAAGTACAACAGTCTCAAGGTATGTAAATCAGTTTTGACTCCAAAGTTTAAGACTTTTGTATAAAAGCGGAATCACTGAATCGCTTCTTTTTTTCTTCTTGTACAATCCAGGAATCTGGGAAGCTTTCATCGTTTCTTGACAAACGTAGGAAGAAGAATGCAACAAAGGATCACAGGTACATGCCCTATCGTCGAGCCGATGCCTCAGAGTAATAGAGAGAGACAATTCTGCTTTCAGGCCGATCGTGTACATCGGTCCACGACGGGCGTTATGGCAGTCTCTGTGATGTAGTGCTAAAATTTATGCCGAGAATTGAAAGCCAAATGCAGCTTTTACCTTTTTTTTTTTTGTTGTAAGCCTTTAATCCAGTTCAAATGCTGCTTAGTTTTTTGATAATGGTTCTGTCAAAGACGCGAGAGAGACTAGAAATTTCAGAGATTTCAAATCTACTTTACTTTTTCGTTTTTTACTGGGTTAGTGGTTTTATATTACATTAGTTGTAATTGTTTAATGTTGTAATTAAGTAAGAATAAATAAAATTTATGGAATCCGAAATACAATCTGAAAATATTGTTCTAAATTTAGAAATTTAAAAATCCTTGATTACATACAAACAATTGTAGAAAAATAATGTTCTATTTTTGAGATTGCGATAGTGAAATCAAGGATTTCAAAATTTCTAGATTTGAACCTATGAAATAGTTCAACTACATGGATCTAGAGTTCTTGACAAAGGATCCATATCTATGTATACTGACTTTAAAAATTGGATATCCGGATTCGTAATTCGTAATTTTAATACAAATTTAATTATATGATACTTTTCTAGTATAATTGTTTGTATGCAATAGAACATTATTTAAATCGTTCATTTGTCCAGTTTGTATCGCATCAATCATTTTGTTGTAAGCAAATGTATATACTAAACAGTCTGTGCATTGTACATCATATACGTTAACGCACATTTTATTATCATAATTAGACTATATAAAAGATCTCCATATCCTAAACAAAAGGAATCTATAGATAATTCCTCAGTTATCATCACACAGAAAGTAAAGCTTAATTTGTTGCTCATTATAGAAATGTTAACTAATACAAAAATTTACACAACTACTACATAAACAACCATGTTAACACAATCAACATTCACAACTCACAAAAAACCAGTTTCATCAACTTTTCTTATATTATATATCTAGAGTAAGTTTTCACTGTGTTTCTCTTTCTTCCCTCCAAAATCCGAGTAAGTTTTCACTTCTTGTATACTTTTTTTTTTGTTTCTTTTGTAAAATTTCATATCAAAATATTATGAATTTTCATGATCTCAAAACGAGTTTGAAATGGGTGCAATGATTTTGATTCCTAACCTAATGCAATATTGTGATTTGTGGACAGATGTGGAGAGAGTCTCAGCCTGTGTGGATTCATGCTCAAACAAGTGTACCAAGGGAAACTAGAAGCGATATTATTATTTTTTCTACAAGATTCGATGTCTAAATAAAAAGATATGAACCGTTATTTTGTATCAATTCGCAATTAAATCAAACGATAATTCTTTTTTTATTCAATATATTTTGTGTTACAAGAAAATTAAATTGACATGATATTAACCGAAACATAAACAGCTGAAACGATTGAGAGACTGTTTGATACTCACAATTGTGGAAATTGCTCATTCACACGACGATTACAGCCTTTACTAGTTACTACATTTAATCTGGTTACACTTAAAATGACTATTTGTCAACTAAATAAAGCAAAGAAGGTTTTCATGTTTAACACAAAGAAAGTCGAATATTTTAAAGAGTATATTAAAGTTAAAAATATGTATTTTTTTATTTTAAATTTAACAAAACATATCAACTTTTTGTTAAAGCAAAACACATCAATTTGGATGAAACATGACAAATTTGACACCGATTTATGATCGGTTAATGTTAAGCCCCTTCATCTATCAAGCATTTCGGTCGCATATGTTTTTACGAGCCAACTCTCATGAAAGGTTTGTGTATGCTCAAGTACATGAACGAATTAGTAGATGTAAAGTTCAATGTGCCTGGTTGCCTTGGAAATTTTTTTAGTTGAAATATATTTAAAAAACTAGTGAACTACTGATTTGATGTGTAAAAACTCGAACCATAAATATTTGACGTGTACAAGATACAACGCCTTCTTTTGAGTTTAAAGACTCAACCAAGATAGGCATATGAGTTTATCAAGAAAATTAGTCATATATATGCAACATATCTATCTTCCAACTCCACTTATTGTTGCAACATATCGTCCAACACATACATGATTCTTACCTTCTTCTCTGTTTTTCGTTTTTTTTGTTTCGCCCTCAAATCGCTGCAAATGGCTGCTGCTCCTGACCGCCATTGATTTCTCTCTCTCAACACACTCTCTTTGTCTCTTTTTCGGGGCATGGAAGAAGAGCTTGCCATGCATGCTCAGACAGCTCATCGGCCAGCTTCAAGAGCTCTTGCACAACGGCTCTCCTCCTCCTTCACCTCCCTCGTCGTTTTTAGTTCTCCACAACCCTCAGTATCAGAACCGGTGAGCATTTCTCTCTCTCTCTCTCTCTCTCTGTGGGGTGCTTTCGATCTTATTTTTCAAATTGGGGCGATTTCGAAAGCTCGTATTGTGTTTCGTTTAGGGCTTTTTGATTCTCGTTTAGTGCTTATGGGGTTACAATTTCGCTTGAACTAATGTAGTTAAAAATTTTTTTACTTGCTTGTAACACAAAATATATGAAATCCAGAAATTAATATTTTATTTGGATTAAATGTTTAACAATACAAACTAGTGAACTACTGATTTATATATTTTTATTTAGATATTAATTTTCATAGAACAAAATCAATCAATGTAGGTTTTAGTTCTTCTAGGAGCACATATCTGAGCATGAATCCACACATACTGAAACTTTCTCTGCATGATCTGCACATACAATGAAAAAACCACAAGAAAGTTAATTAGTATATATCCACGCGATAAAATTAATTGAGTGACCAAAAAAACTTCATCAAACATTCTTACTTTTAGGACATTTACTTAATATCCTTAGACCCACATGATGATCAGGCTGTAGAGTTATATATGAAGATAATTTATATATAAGAGCTGAAAAACTTAAATATTACCCTTATCTTCGATTGGGGAGGATGAAACACAACGATCGGTAGCACATCCAAGTTTGCAGAAATAATCAGTCTCGTCATTTTCCTTTAGATTTACTTCAGAAGAAAGTTTAGGATGTAGACAGGTCTTGATACACGTGAAAGGACATAAGAACTTTTTAGCTTCGTGCGCAGTTGTAACACACACCTCAATACAGCCGGTGTAACATTCTTTGAAAGGTATAGCCTCTGTCTCAATCAGAAGGTTCCCCATCACCAACATCATCATCACTAGCATCGCCATTCTTTTGCTCTCCATATTTTCTCTTGAGGATACAAATATTTTTTTATTTTTTATTTTTTTATTTTGTGTGAAGAGGATAATATAAAAGTTGATTGAAAGTGTTTGTTGGTTAGTGTAACTAGGGGTTCTTTATATAAGAATTGTGTAACTTTGTGTTAAAGTTGACATTTTCATAATCAGTAACAAAATCGTTGTGATTTTGATGTGATAATGACATAGCTGGTAAATAAATCTAATTCCATTCATTTAGAATCTAGAGATTTTTTTTCCTTATATCTAGATTCTAGATACTGCTATATTATATGTTTATGACATAAAATTATGCATTAACCTAAATTATTTTAAGCAAAAGACAACATTTTAATATGCATTAACCTAAATTATTTTAAGCAAAAGACTAGATTCAAGATGTGCTGGCTATTGTGAAGGAACGTTTAGTGACAAAACTTTACAATTCATGTGTGGTTGTTAGGCGTTTCTTTTTGGTTTCGTTTTATCTGTGTTCAAATGCTTCCCCTTGTTTGAGGTTTTTGGTTTCGGGGGTAACCAGTCCCGCCGGCTCTTGGCTGCGGAGGTAACCAGTCCCGCCGGCTTTTGTATTCCTCTTTTCGGTTTATCTAATAAATAAAGGTCAGCGTAAAAAAAAAACTACATTTTAATATTACCCTTTTCCTAAATTTTTTGTATAATTTGTAAAAGAGTTTATAATTATGTTGTCAATTTTCATATAAAATTTTAGCTTACTATATTTTTATCTCGCCTATGCCCTCAAACATCTGAGGCACTGCTGATGTTAATGCAAAGTTTTATCTCATAAACGGAAAATAATATAAGCAACAAATCAGAAATAGATGAAATTAAAGAATTCTCCACTTATACTGCTGTTGACTGTAGAAATGTTAACCAGTACAGAAAATTCTTTCTATAAAAATAGTTGGTAAATAAATTTAATTCCATTCATTTAGAATCTATAGATTTTTAGAAAACTGTTTTTCTGTAGTAATTGTTAACAAAAAAAGATAGAAAGACCGAACATCATCGTTACTAGCATCGCCATTCTTTGAAAGACCGAACCAACACCCCTAAACAGCTAAACCACCAGCGATTTGCTTATATGATATGATGAGTCCAAATCAATTTCGTCAATTGATGGAATTTTGAACTTCGTCGTTATGTTTCATTTTCTTCCTCCAAAATCTGAGTAAGTTTCACTTGCATACACGTCTTCGTAAGACTAATCCGTTAAACATTTAATCATGTGTATCATATCTGAGTATGTTTTACCTGCATCTCCTAATTGTGAGATCTTCTCACTTCAAAATTAGTCGAAATTTTGTGATATCGATCGGGATACGTCTATATTTACCAAAAAAACGGATGTATAATATCAAAATCAGAAATAAATGGAAAAAAAACTATTATCCATTCATTAATCATTATCGTATCAGCACACTGATATTATATATACCTTGATTATTTGTTGACTATGAAAATGTTAACTAATACAGAAAATTTCGCAATCCCTTTATAAACGAACATTACCACAAACAACATTCGCAATAATAAATAATTTAACAACTTTATAATATTTGTTTACAAAAATGGAGGACACAAAAATGGTGATGCTAATGACAATGATGATAGTGATGGTAATGGGAAACCTTATGGTTCAGGCAGAAGCTCAGTCTAGCCATTTTAAAGATTGTTACTCAGATTGTCTTGTAGTGTGTAAATCTCATACGGCATTTCCAAAATCTCTTTTGTGCCCATTCACATGTCTCATGACATGTCTTGTTCCTACTCTACCACCTCCTTCTCCTTCTTCTGATACGGATCTAACAAAAAAAATCGACAATGCTGATTACTTTTGCAAACTTGGTTGTGCTACTCATCATTGTGTTTCTCATTCTGCTCTCCAAAATCCGAGTAAGTTTTCATTTTTCGCATACATATTTTTCGTAAAGTGAACATTTTAGTCATGTGTATGTGCTAATTGGAAGAATGGTGATAAATCTCGCACGTAAAAAATGTGTATTATTATGTATTTTATTAAAAGCTGTTGTATATATGGTTTTTGTTGTTGTTTGTGTTACGGACAGATGTGGAGAAAGTTGCAAGCTGTGTGGGTTCATGCTCGGTCAAGTGCTCTAAGGAGAAGAAACAGTCATATTATTTTTGTTTTACAAAAATCGCATTTTAACGAAGATATTTCATATGTGAAATATTCATTAGTATTGATGCGATATTTAAACCAAATGAAATGTTTTCCTTTTTCCTTTTCCTTTTTGCAGATCAATTGAATATTTATTTATTCAGTTGTAACAATTGATGTTATCTATGACCATTTACTACATGAATAGTGGTCTAAACCTCATAATTGATCCGAATTAGTATATTTATATAATGTAACCTCGATCCGATACTAAATTAGTTTCAGAAAACAATGATTCTATAAAACTCAAACTTTAAATGTATATATGTATTTAAAGCGTAAAAAAAAGTTAGCTCGTAGGTACATGACATATCTATAGATTTTTAAAATTTGTATCAACTATTAAGCATGTAACAGCCGGACTATATAGATTTCAAGAAAGTTTGATGATTTTAAATCTCAAGTTCAAATACATATATATATTTTTTTTATTACAAGTTACAAGTTTTAATTTAAAATTTGTATGTCAATGCATGCAATGACCGTAAACATGATTCATTTGACCGGAGGTTGTATACAAAATTGATACAAAATATTTCTACTTTTTCTAGTAAAACAATTAGACACTTATTAGCACAAAATAGATTTATCGAGATATATATTTTTTTGTCACATTAAAACATATATTCAACAAAAGTTAAACAGATTCATGAGACGCCAGCCAACACAAGAAAAATCAGATTCATGTATCTAAGTAGATATATCTAAAAACAGCATGTATATATTTACGTTAATGCAAACTTTTATCTCATAAACGGGAAATAATATAAGCAGGAAATCAGAAATAGATGAAATTAGTATTAGTAGAATTTAGTAGTTTGTATCTTTTCTCTTTTTTGATATAAAATCTTAACATTAAAAAACAAAAAAAAGATGAAATTAAAGAATTGTCCATTATCGTATTAGCCGCTCCATAATTACACCTTATCTGTTGTTGACTGTAGAAATGTTAACTAATACAGAAAATTCTTTTTTGTTTTGTTTTTTAATACAGAAAATTCATTCCATCCTTCTGTCAACAACTACTACAGAAAATTCCACAATCCCTATATAAACAAACAATAACGACACAAATTAACAACATTCACAACTAACAACCAACTTGCCTCAACTTTTATAATATTCTCTTAAAAAAAAATGGAGAGCAAAAGAGTTGTGATGTTGGTGACAATGATGGTAGTGATGGTGATGGGAAACCTCATGATTCAGACAGAAGCTCAAGCTTCTCCTTTTAGAAGTTGTTACCCAGGTTGTATTGTGGGTTGTGCCATTGAGAAGAAGTTTCCAAATGCGCTTATGTGTCCACTTACTTGTATCATGACTTGTCTTGCTCCTCCATCACCTTCTCCTCCTCAAATGATTTTGGCAAATGAAATCGATCATATTGATTATTTCTGCAAACTCGGGTGTGCTACTCATCACTGTCTTCCCCTTTCTTCTCTCCAAAATCCGAGTAAGTGTTTTTTTTTTGTTAATCGATAACCATATAGGTGTTTTTTTTAGTGGGACAAAAACGCACTTTACTTCTTGATAATATGAATTCTATCTTATTAATCGAAAACCACACGCATATATATATATATATAGAAGTAGTTTTTTTTTTTTTTTTTNTTTTTTGAACCATTATATAGAAGTAGTTAGTATCTTATGTTTTGTCAACACATTATATCTAATATTATGGATTTTAATTGAAGATTATTGAATTTATGGGGGTTTTGTTGTTGTTTGTGGCATGAGCAGATGTAGACAAAGTTGCGGACTGTGTGGATTCATGCTCGGACAGGTGCTCCACCAAGAACTAAAAGCGATATTAAGTTCTTATTATAATAAAAAAAAAAAATCGATGTCTAAATATTAAAAGATATGAAGTATTAGTTTGTATCATCACGATATTCAATCCAAATGAATATTTATTTCCTGATTTAAAATATTCGTGTTAGAAGCAAATCAATTGATGAAACTGTCGACCAAAAAAAAAAAAAAAGAGAGAGAGAGAGCAAAATAATAAAAAGAGAGGATGTTTAAAATTATTGTGAAAATATCATCTGTCATTGTAATTAATGGCCTGCATAATTGATTTGGATCGTTCCCTCCACCATAAGCAATAGAACAATAGCGACAAAATAATACTACCAGATCATGAGACGGGTCATCAACAAATCGAGTTTTCCGGTATGAGACTGAGGATTCGGATAACCGATCGGACCGGTCAGAGTTCAACTTTACTTGTTAAATTAGGTATTCTTGTTACTGTAGCCTATAATAAAACTTTAGTTTCAAGACTATTGTGAACTGTAATCTTTATAAATATGATCATCAACAACAGTTAGCATAGACAGTGTTACTCAGGATTCCAATTTTTTTTTTTTTTTTTGGGGTCCATCCACATGTCACATGCTAGTCTTGTTCACATTCTACCAAATGTTATCTCGCAAATGTTAGAAATCCCAATCGAAAGTTGAAATGGGTATACACATTTTTTGTTGGTGAGAGTAAACATGTGAGGAATGGTTAGCACAAACACTAACCGTCTCTTTAACCTTATTATTATTATTTTTTTTTTTTTGGAAAAACACTCAAAGGTCTTTAATTCGTGCTTACTAGATTGATTTACCTCTTCCTTCTCTCATGTCTTCAGAGAAAGAAAGAAGAGTCGCACAAAACACAAATGAAACCACAATCATCCTAAGCTATATACACAACTAATTAGCTGACCTTTTAAATAAATATAAGCTCTTGTTGGATCATTTTCGACGTCGAAGCCTCCTGGCCTTTGATCTAGTATGCTCTACTAAATTGATGATATCTTGAGTTGGCTCAATCCCCTTTTCCAACATCTCTTGCATAAGTATGTCCGCCTTACGAACAGATCCATCCCTACAACAACGAGCTATTAGTGCTGTGTAAGGCGCATCATCAGGTTCCACCCCACTTTCAATCATTTCACCAAAGATCCTTTCCGCGCCTTCAAGTTATTAGTGCTGTGTAAGTGATAAGCTCAAAATTACTACCCTAAAGTACTAACAGCTGTAATTGCAGTATAGTAGAGGTTGAACCACAAAGACTCAAGAAAATCACACAATAGATCAATTAGTTTCGAATTAAGCTAAGAAATTCAGTTGAAACATAAAGCAATAAACAATAAAAGAGTTGATTAAATTCGATGAAGAGAATATAGGCCCATGGTGTTTCTCAGGAAATCAGAGAATGCAGATAACCAATCAGTCATGATTCAAGTTATGCACGGTTTTTGAACTCAAATCACTAAGCTATAATTAACCAACTGTCGTTGCGAGAATTATCTAAGTCTAAATCCCAGAATCCCAAATCTCTTTGCAAATTCTAGAGATCTAAACCAGCTTTAAAGTTCAGGTTTGATCTGTTCACAAAACAACTAAACCAAATATATTTGCGGGACAATGTTGAACCACTTGCTTGTTCATGGACCTCTAAGTGTATTCAATGAATTTCAACATGAGAGAGAACTTATTGAAGATGCAATATTAAAGACTGAGTGGATTGATGAGAGAGGGTTCGATTGTGGCTTAAAAGTTGGAAACATAGCCGACAAGGTACTAAGATTGCTTGCAGATGACATGTTTCTCAAGGATGCGCGCGAGAGAAAGAAACCGTAAGCAAAGCATTGGTCGGATCACAAGGTTCGGAAACTCGAGTTTCGTCATACATTTTGAAACTAACAATGGAAGAGACAGCTCACACCAAACTTTTGAACATGAACGTGCCGCTGATGATCATCCATTGGTCGAGGATGAGCACAAAACTGCTCAACTCTTGCTTTCTTCTTCGACCTGAGATAGATTGCACCTGTTTCAAGAAATTTGTATTATTAAGTTTGATCATATCATATATGTAGATAAAGGTTTTTCATTGATATGAATTATCCCAAGTAAAAAAAAAAAATCTAAAAGGAACTAATACATTTTTCTTTTTCATTATGATGGGATTTATCCTCTTGTTTCTAAACTAGTTTATTCTTCTTTTAACAAAACCAACCACACTTCAAATGTTGCATTGTTATTTTTCAGAATAACAATGCATTTATCACACGACACATGAATCATTTGGAGAGGTAAAACGTAACCATCCCACAATCATTATTCCCGGATAGTAGTAATAACCCTTTGCTCTATTATCTTTGGGAAATATTCTTTCATCTGTTGTTTCACCAAATCCATGCAACACTCGACAAATGATAATATCCGATTTTTTAGTTTATAAACCTAGTTGTCAACAGTAACGGTGAATGATCTTCATTATACCATCTCTATATTATTATTTAAGTAGGCATTTTTTTTTTTTTAAATTATCTGTAGTCAACAGTAACGGTGAATGATTTTTTTTTTTTAAATTATCTGCGCTATAGCTAGGACGGATTAAGTCCTAGTGTAATTAATTTGGGTATCTGAACGTATCATAAAATATGTGATTACATTTATAAGATTTAAGATGTGGGTTTTATAATATTTAGACTACAGTTCTTATCATAAATTCACACTTGAAAAATCTTCATTTCAATTATTTTAAAATTTAAATTTTCGAATAACACCTGATTTCTAAAATCTTTGGCTGATTAATACACATTGATTTACTAACATCAAATAAAAAAAATTATGATTGGATAAGAGATCACTCGCTTAGGTTTTATTATAATTTGCGTTTTTGGTCCCTGGATTAGATCTTTTTTACGGCGTCGTACTACGAGTATCCGGCGGCACTAGCTTCTTCGTCGACCACCTGCTTCGTTGCTTTGTCTTTCGCTCTTTCATGGTTGAAGGATGAGATCTCACCAAGGTGGCCGCAAACTGACGATTCTTCAACTCCTATGCGCCGTCGCAGTTTTCTCCGTTCTCCTGTTCACCATCCAATCTTCCTTGTTCGGAGGTCACTCATCGCCGCACCTTTACGTTTCCATCTTTCCGTTCTTACACCTTAATTGCTCGAATAACTATTTTGATTCGTAATCTCAGCAGAGAATAATCGTAAACTAGATCTTCTTCGGCCGGAAGATATACAGATCTTGTCAGATTTTCAGTCCAGCGTTCAGCAGTGCGTGGTTTGTCTCTTTTCTTTACCTCCTTCCTCCACTCCGCATCTCTTTGATTGTTAAGCACTTAATTTTAGGTGCCAATTTCGTTATGGATTCGTCATTTGGATTTGGGTCGATACCACACTTTCGGTTTCTTATGCGTAAGAGTGCAATAGTTCTGGTCCTGGATGCTTTAGAAAGAGACGAATTTGCTATATCGAAGTTCATCTTTAATCTACTGTAAATGTATGAATACACTTTTGAGTCTCTGTACAATGAGCATTTCTAGTCTGGAAAAGTGAAAGATTGTGGAAGCTAACAACTATACTGATCAGGGTTTAGATTTGCTTTCTCAAGATGTCAAATTAGCTTATGTGCTAAAATATACGATATAACCAAGTCTTGGAAGTCAGGAGTAATGTTATTGTGAGCTAAATCTAATTTGCTACATTTTTGTTCTTCCCTTTCACTTCATTGTTTGTGTTGGAACTTGGAAGAACCTAGTATGAGGGATCCTGATGAAAAAGTTTAGTTTGAAAGATGTGTTGGAAGTCAGAATAATTTTATAGTGTTTATGCCCATATTATTGATCACTGCAATTTGATCCTCAAGCTCCCTCAAGGCACTAACAGCACTTGGGTATGTTTACACTTGTCTGGTTTCTTCTTTTTGAGATTTCATTGGTTTTCAAGTGATCAAGTTTCTCCACTTATAGTCTTGTTTTTCAATCACAGTACAATACACAGTTTAAAATTTTTGAACCATTGGAGTTCATGTATAATGTTTGTGAGGCGGTTCTCTTATGGGAGCAGGTTCGTGCTTCTTTCTTTCTCTGATTAGATTTTCTTGTTTGAGAACGTCTCAGGATTCCAATGTGTCTGAGTAATGCAGTACCGCAATATGACTACAGTATTGACAAGAGAATACCTCGATGTACGCCCTGATGGATGGTTGGACTATGCAGCTTTGAGAATTGCACACCTGTATGATCCTAAACGTCCCGTGTAATTGTTTGCTTGTGTCATTTGATCTTTCTTGTTGAGCTTTTTCATCTTTCGGGTTTCAGGGGAGCTGATAAGTGTTATAATCGTACGTTGTGTGAGGAGCATCTCAATGTGATCCTTCCAGCGAAGCCTCCTTTCCACCCACGACAGTTTCATAAATGTGCGGTCGTTGGAAATTCGGGGGATCTATTAAAAACAGAGTTCGGAGAAGAGATTGACAGTCATGATGCTGTATTCCGAGATAATGAAGCTCCTGTCAATGTCTAACATTCTAATTTGTGATTTCATTAAGTTGATCGGTTGTCGTTTCCACGTGGTCTTGAACTGTGATTTTTGGTTGCTGGCATTGCTTATATTCACGTTATTTTATTGCAGAAGTATGCCAAGTACGTAGGAGTGAAAAGGGATTTCCGACTAGTTGTTCATACTACCAACTTCTAGAGTGTCTTGGTGTAAAGATGACTTGCCAAAACCTTATCTCTATTTTGCTCTGAACGTTAAACCTTTGTGGTCTTACTGAAGAAATCATGCCCGGCAGGTAATCCGGATTCATTCTCCCATGAGATCCCAGAGAAAGGAGGACTGGTCGAGCGTGCCAAGTCGTGAAATGATAAGCCGAGCTCACGCTGCTGCCCGACGCCTACAAAGGAGCCAGCAGCCAACTAGTTTGAAGAGGGATGGGTTAGGACAATCCGGTAACTGCAAGGTGTGGGGCGACGCAGACCCTACAGAAGGACCCCCCGTCTCGGGATCTCCGGACATGAGTGAGATCAGGAAGAATTCAGATCACAAGAAATGGGAAGTGATGCCGTTTGGCTGGACTGGACTGGGCATGTAACCTTATTTCTTCTGAACCATTTATTCAAAAGAAATATCAAAAGAGAAAATGTATTCGCGAAGAAATAGAACCGGACCCTTACTGCCTATTCGCCCAAAACATTTTTTTTTTTTGTAACATCTCATGGATTACTAATTTAGAGATTTTACATAGTCATCACTCATCAGTAATTCACCCAAAACATTTTATAAAACGAAATGGATCTATTTTTACATCCTAGAATCAATTTGTAAAACATTTGTTTTCAACATTATTTCTCTTTTTTTGTGCGTATGTACTAGTCCAATTTCTGACAATATGTTTGTGGTTATGATCTTCAACTGCAGTTAGACAAAAAGAAAGTGGGGATAGTTGGGTTGGGGAGCATAGGCTCTCTAGTCGCCAAAAAACTCGAACCCTTTGGCTGCGTCATCTCTTACAACTCGAGAAGCCCGAAACCAGATGTACCATACTTTTACCACCCCGACATCCTCTCTTTAGCAGCCGACAACGATGCCCTCATCCTCTTCTGCTCTCTGGCTGATGAAACACACCACATTGTGAACAGAGAGGTGATGGAGACGCTTGGGAAGCATGGGGTTATCATAAACATCGGGCGAGGCGGGCTTATCGATGAGAAGGAGATGGTGAACTGTCTGGTCGAAGGAGTGATCTGGGGAGTGGGTTTGGATGTGTTTGACAACGAACCGGAACTGCCTGAAGAACTGTTTGGTCTTGAAAATGTTGTCTTGTCTCCACATTCGGCTGGAATGACGGCAGTCTTTGAACAATGTCACAGAGGTTGCTCTTTCTAACTTGAATTTGCCGATCATACCTACATGGAATCATATAAAAATTATTAGTAGCCATACAAATATAAGAAAAGTATGCAGAAAGAAAGATGAGAATGACATTGGTAAAATGTATGTATTTATAAGCATGGAAGCTTATAGGGAAAAAATAGATTTATCTATTTTAGAAATAAATCAATATCTTAATTGATTAGATGCCAATTTTATATCCAAAGTATTGTTATGATTTTATTGTTCAAATATTTATAAACTAGATGTTTAGCCCGCGGAGGGAGATGTTTCATCAAATAATCACATTAGTTAGATTATTAAATTTATTACTGATAATAAACAAAACACAAAATCTTAAGTCATTTCTTCGATGTTACCCTAGAAACAGCAACATAAAACTGACCATGTGAAAACACCGGTCTAGGTAAAGATAAATGGAGCTTGTCATAAGATCGAGGACATTCCTCAGAGTTATCATAAAATTTCCTCAAGAAACTACAAGAGGACAACAAAGCATTAACCACGCCGATCAAAAGAAATCTTTTCAATACACTAGAAAACTTTCGGTAAGGGAAATCACCAATGAAAATATGTCCTGCCACCAGTTCGGGGAACATGGAGAAAGAAGAGCAACTCCTGAAGAGAGCGTTTGTCTTTGTTGGGATGTTCTTCACGAGAAGAAGAAGTATCACACATTGGTCCTTCGTGTGGAACCTACAGATTACACCTACATAGTTCAAAGAGATGCCCAATAAGGTCTTCTTTTGCTCTTTCAGATAACAACCTAATACTACTAATTTGGAAGTTAGCATCTGTATCTTAAGAGAGCGAGGAGGCAGAGACCCAGAAACAATTTATAACTCTTCAAGTTCAGTCCAAAATGGAGACTTTAACAGGAAAACAAAGGTAATACCTCCTGTATCCGATCCAAGCTTCGAATATTGTCAAGGGTATCAGAGAATGTGAAAGCCCTCCATGCAAACAGAAAACCTGAAACTGATAACAACTGTTGAAGTCAAAAGCAGTACTTGATAACAAAACAAAAAAAAAGGATTTCCAAAACACACACTAAAAAGAACAACTCAAACCTGACACTCTATGAGGGCGGTAAGAGGAAGACAATTAAAAAGGTCAGTGAAATATTTGCATTTCCGTACTCCCTCAAACATTCGTCATAAAAACCATAGCTGAAACAGAGAAGCAGAACACTCATCAAACAGAAAAAAAACTTTGTTGATTAGTCAGAAACCAAGGAAGAAAAATATGCTCGCTCAGACTCAGAAGGAACAAAGACATAGCTTATTATGAAAGATATACACTTGAGAAATCTGTCGACTTTCGTGATTCCCTCGCAAGATGGTGACTCCATCCCTGTCTCGGACTTTCAGTGCCACCAATAACGAAACTGTTTCTACACGTAAAAAACATTCACTATCAGCTGAAAGTAAAGGCTTTTCAAAAGATATCAATAAAAAAACCCACTCCACCAGTGTTCGGTTGGCTATTATGGACAGCTCAATGTGTTAAATGATTTGTAACTAAAAATTACTACAATCTAGTTGCTCTAGTGGAGAGAGTTTGCACACAGAATCCGTAATCTGTTCTTTTAAACTCCCTTGAACTAAACCAGGTACGAATACCCAGTTTTCTTGCATTTTAAGATTGCTCCGAATCGGGTTCGGTACTGACCACCACGCAAGGCGGCGAGGGAGGCAAATACGTCCGGTGCGCCGTTACCTAGGGCCAAGAGAGTTACAGCATCGCCATGCTGGGAGAGAGATTGAGGCGATCGGCGAGCTTGGTCGTGACGGTGGAGAAGTGGGTCTGGGTGGTTTTGATGAGTATGTAGAAGTGTAGAAGAATGAGGAGCGACAAGACTGGGATCGAGAGGAAAAGATTTTCGTTGAAGATGCAGGAATTGAGGGAGAAATAGTTGATGACGCCATCATCGTGGGATCTCGCGGAGAGACAAGAGGATTCGGAATTAGCGCTCGATGTATGATTCACAGTGGCTGTGAGGTTGGAGTGGCCGAGAAGAGAACGATTCGGAGTTACAGGGGAACTTGAAGGGTGATCCGAGAAACTGGGAGTGGTTGTAGTGAGGAAGAGAAAGAGGAGAATGGAAATTAGTGTTAAACACAAAGCTGAGTTTCCGATGGAAGAAGAAGAAATCAATTCCATGCGATTCAGGTATGCAATTGAAGACAGACGAACGAAGTCTGAAATCGGGAAATTAGCATCCGATTTGGGAGATATCGCCACTGGTTTTGGGTACTTCTTATCAAATGATTCGATTGATTTTCGATGAGATCTAATTGTTTTTTTGTTTGGTCATCATTTTGGGCCGATAGATCGGCCCAATAATCAAATATTCTATAAATATGAGTTTGGAATCAAACTCAATACCGATAAAATGGGGTTGCTCTTTTTTTTTTTTTTTTTCCTTTTTATCTAAATAAAAATAAAGTTGCACATATTCTCCATTGACAAACAAAATCATTAGAAAGGTAGACTCCACTTTAAAAAAAAAATTTTAAAAAAAACCAGTATTTATGTAGCTTTCTGTTAACCGATAATCGAACTCGGGACCGCTCGCGCACTAAACTAGAACCATAGCACTAGACCGAATACTCGCTGATGCCACTGTTTTAAACTTTAAAGTAAAAAACATGTTTTAAACCCGGTTTAGATTCAGTTTTGTGTTTGATTTTAATTTCCGGTCAAATGACAACTTGAAATACTGTACAACATTGCGGAAATTTGGGGTTCCACTTCTCTTTTGAACAGGATAATGAAGTAACGACCCTAAAGCAAACCAACCACTAGTTACTAGGCCACAGGCCACAGGCCTTCATCCACATTTGTTTTGATCTGGAATCCATTATTCCTAAAATATGAGCAAAACAAATATTTTACAGAACGGAGGACACTAAATTAGACACACCAACCCACATAACTACACAGACACAAACAAAAAAAGAGAACATAATTCTAGAAACCATACTTTCTAAGTTATACCTTACCCTAACCATCAAGTTGGATAACAAAAACAAAAATTACAAGGACACGAAACTGTTAACGTCTCCTGGCATCATAAGCAACGTAGTTACTAATAGCTTTAGATCCTTCAGCCACGGCGTGGCGGCTAAGCTCTCCAGGCAAAACCCGCCTCACCGCTGCTTCAATCTCCCTCGAAGACAACATCCTACAGAAGGACCCGTCTCGGGATCTCCGGACATGAGTGAGATCAGGAAGAATTCAGATCACAAGAAATGGGACGTGATGCCGTTTGGGAGCTTAAGAAAAGAAGCAAGGGATCACTATACAAATGCAAGGCGTATCACAGTACAAAATGGATGGAAACAAACTGGACGATCTCGTTTGCGTGAGGCATCCGCTAAAATCAGTGGTTTAAATGTTTATCAACCTGTAGAGGGGGGGCTTATGGGTTGGCATGGCCTTTGGAAGCTTAAATTCTTAAGATTCAGGAAGTTTTGCTCTATTTGGAGATCGCCAAGTTGTGATTAATTTATTGTTGTAAAGGAAAAATATTTGAACAGATTCATTCCTAAAAACCGCGGTTTTGCAAATGAAACTATAAGCAAATGGCGCTAGTATGATATTGATCCAAGAAGAGGAAGCTAAGCACGACTAAACTAAACTAGAGTTCAGATGTTGGTATTCATCTAGGACTGGAATGGGAAATGACAAGCACAACTAAAACGTCTCAATCCAAGAAGAACGTCTCCCATCATTTCCCTGTTAATGCACACATATGCTTGTAAGATAACTTGATTGTATTAAAAAAAAACAGCACACTCCTTAAAATCACACAAACCGCACAATAACAAATCCACTTAGCACAGTCCAAACGCATAACATAACTTAGCCGACATTAATAATAGTTAATCATCTGATCCACATTTGAAAATGTGGATCTAGTCATTACGCAGACGCAACGAGCGGAAGCCACGGTTTTTGTGTGCCCGGAGCCACCTAGGATCGGATAAACGCCATAGTTTAGGAACACCTAAACGACGCTTCAGCAAACGCTTCTGCTCATCGTGGGAAGGCGGAGGCGAAGGCGGATGCGAAGGCGGAGAAGCATATTCTCCACTCCAACAATTACCCAGGAGAGCCCAGTGTCCCGTAGGTTCATTGAAGACTCTTCGAACAATAGCTCTGCAATCAACAGACTCACCAATCCGAGCCTTGGCCAAGTCCTCATACGCTATGTAGACAACTACACTTTTGGCGTTGAGTCCCGGCTCCACATCTTCAGTAGTTTCAATGTCAATAGTTTCAATTGCCGCTTGCACAATCTTCAACTGGGACATATTGCGCTGCAACAGTTTTGAAACAAAACGGCTTCTTAATTATATTATTACCAATAGTGACAGCCATGGTATGTAATTAATTGATATATGCAACAAAAACAAAAATGAAAGAGAGAATACAAAAAAAAAAAAAAAAACTTACATCTTCAATAGCCCTATTGTGAGAACAACGTGCAAGTTCCAAATACAAAGAAATCCAATCATTGGATCGCAACTCTGATTCCGTCACCTGCAAAAGGCAAATAAGACATATCACTAGCTAGGCAAAAGCAAAACTGATAACAATTGTGAGTGAATTAATTAATAAGAATCTTACCATGTAAAACCGCTTTCTATCATTGAAAGCAATCTCTGACGGCCAATCAGGCAATCTATCATACATTGCTTTGCTACACAAACGCACTTCTTCGCTGTGCCGACGTAGGAAAGGCTTCTTCTTGGTGGTCACTATATGCAAACATTAATAATCAGATGTTCTTGTATTAAAACTGAATAATGCACCGCAATTAGTCACCTTTACCTTGAGGTCTAGCAATAGAGACTATCAAATCTAATACGCCAAGACAACGTTCTTCAACTAGAACCTGAAAGATTTGCCTTGAACCGCTATCTGGAACGCATGCAGCCAAAGTTATGTAGAAACAGGAAGCACCGCCACTTAAGTTCTTGTTGTAACTCTTTAGCCTATCGAGCTGGAAGTTTTTCCCCTACAGACGAAGAAAGAAAGTGAGGATGTAATAGTTACACATGTCGATAAAAAGCACTAAGGCTAGTTTTTTTTTTTTTTTTACCTCCAACAAATTGTAACGATGAAGCCCCAACCTAGCATAAAGCTTGACCAAGTAAGGATACCTAATCGTGTTGAAAGGATGGCTAATCCTGCCTTCACAGTCGTGGTGAACAAGTCCAGTACGACGGAATGATACTTGACTACCGAAACCCTGATTAATGACCCATCAGAAAATAATCAATCAGTAAGGTTTAGGTTTGCTATTTCCTTTAGAGGATAACCCTTAATTTTGTCACAAAAGATCTCCAACCAAAAAACATAAATCACAATCAAGCTCTAATTCTAAACAATAAGAAGATGAAAGAATTACATAGCATCCATCCATTCCCGTATTTCGACCACACGGCAGACGACTCATATCGTTTGTGTATTCCAACCGACGACTCATCTTCTTCTTCTTCTCCTCCTCCTCAAACCAAAAGATTGTGGTTCGAAACTTCGGGGAAGCGAGCAGCGGCGGATGCTTTTGATCCGATTTTTAGGGTTTCTCGAAATCCGATTCGCAGGTTTTTTTTTAACAGAAAGGTCGACGATAAAAAAAAACACAAACAAAACGACATTTTTTTATGAAATGTCGACTTTTCGTTAACTAAAAATATATATATATATTTTTTTTGCCGGGAAACGCAATTTTTAGACGCAACAGAAATTCCGTCTGTAGGGATTGAGAAACAGCTTTGGGAAATTCCGTCTTTCTTCTTCTCCGTAATATTCTGTTTTAATCGATTTCAAAGCTTGAGTAATCCTCCGCAAAAAAAAAATCTGCGATTCCGTGTATTTGGTTCTCATGTTGTGGTAATGATATGATTGAAGCAGATGCAATTGAGGTAAAAGCCTGGTGAAAATCGATTTTTTTTAATTCTTTTCCTTTTTAGGTCACTCTGAAACTTGAACACCGAAATAGTAGAGGCTGTAATTTTGGCCCACGTTTACGACTGGCAAAGTGTACATGTAAGACTTGCATGTTTCCTTTCTAAATTTCTTGACCAGTTTGTCTGTCTCTTCTTATTTATCACTGCTTATCTGCTCTTTCTTCTTTCTGCTGTAAAGTACGCTCAATAGTTGTTATGGAATTCCTGTTGTACATCGTAAGGGTCATCAAGGAGATTTTTACATTCTGGTAAGTTTTTAGTATGAGCCTGGTTACACGTCGAAACTAATCAGGTCTCTTTTATGAAGAAACATTTATAATTATTTCAGGTCATGGACATGCTTGGCCCTAGCCTCTGGGATGTTTGGAATTCTTTGGCTCAGCAGTAAGCACTTTGATCATGCGCATGCAGATATTCTAAATATATTATCATATGTGGTAGGATGTCTCTAAACATGGTAGCGTGCCTTGCAGTGGAGGCTATATCTATTCTTGAGAAACTGCATATGAAGGGGTTAGTGCGAGTTTTTGTTGTTTCTAACTTCTTAGCAAATAATTCCATTTATTTCGAACAAAAAAAATGTACATTTACAGCCAAAATATCGTTATCGTTGAGCTGACTGCCATGCCATGTTCAATCCCTACATCAAACAAGGTTTGTGCATGGAGATGTGAAACCAGAAAACTTATTACTTGGCGAGCCTGGAACAGCAGACAAGAAGAAAATTTACCTTATCGATCTTGGTTGGGTGAGTTTTTGTAATATGTTTACAAACAACCTGGCACGTTGTATTTTTCAGCTGTTTTTATCTATGAGTTTTGTGAAATATTTGTAACCGTTTTACTTTTTCATATTGTTTAAATACATTAAATCTTTTATTTCAGCATCAAGATGGAAAGATACGCACTCTGGCCAGCATGTTGAATATGATCAAAGACCAGATGTATTCAGGTCATTTGTTTGGTGTATGTTATCTTTTCTACTCTTTGTTTTGGGTGTATATATACATATATATATATATATATATATATATGTTTCTACATCTTTATTATCCTTCATATGAAGGGGAACGTTAAGGTATGCAAGTTGTCTTGCACATCTTGGTCGTACTAGAAGTCGGGGGGATGATCTGGAATCATTGGCTTATACATTAATATTTTTGATACGGGGAAGGTTGCCATGGCAACAGTACCAGGTGAGTTTTCTGTCTCTCTATTCAAAACCTAAAACCATTGTTGTGCAATGATGTGAAGGTTTTGAATGACTTGTGGAAGCAGAAGCATGGCTGCGAGAGAAGCAGCAGCAGCAAGAGGCGCTTCCCATGTACGCAACATCAGCTTTCTATTATGTTAGTTCATGAATCCATCATATTTTCCTCCGTTCATATCTTGGTTTTTTGTTGTTATTTGTTTGTTTCTGTTTAGATTTTCCTCTATGCGAAGAAGTATGTTCCTATTTTGTTTGGATCTTCGTGTTTAAGGTGTATTCATCTCAATTCAATTTTGTGCTGATATCGATGCTGATTTATTTAATCCAGTCCTGAGACGTGAGACTACTTACACCTAGATTTTGATCACAACATGTCGTTTCAATTCCACTGTAAGGCTTTTGTCTACTATCATCCCATAAGTGATTCTAATTTTTTGTTGTGACCCTCTTTTTTTTTATTCAAAGTAATGTTGATGGATTGCAGAGAGGATCGACCTGCATCAATTCCACTGTAAGGCTTTTGTCTACTATCATCCCATAAGTGATACTAAAAACTCTCAAAAGGTGTTGTTATTAGTTTCAAAGACTCTATTTTCTTAAAAATTTAGTCTCTTTTGAAACTATAAAACTTATTTGATATGTTTATGTGGATTGTAAAATACGCAAAGAAGAAAGATTTCGCACCTCTCATTGTTGTTCATAAAAGATGCAAAGATTATGTGTATTTTCTTGAATTTTTTTATTCTTTCGTTTTTTTTGTTTTTTTATCTCATGAAATTTAAAAAGATTATGTATGTCTTTTCTTGATGAGTTTGATATGTTTTGGTTTAATTAAAAAAATATAATCTATATATCCTGACTAACTTTGAGGTACTTTAGTTTTGTTTCTTATGTTGCCAGATTTAGTTGGCATTTTCAGGCCTTCATATTACCACAACCTGTATAGATTAACCAAATAGCAGTTTCAGTCTGTGTTCTTTTTGGTTTTAAGGTATGCAAAGACAGTGGGAAGGACAGGTAAAACGCTCCTCGCCAAAGCGGTTGCCACTGAGTGTGGTACTACATTCTTCAATGTCTCTTCTGCTACATTCTCCATTCACACAATTTTAATTTTATTAGATTGATTCTATTTGTATGTGCGTGCATGTTCCTTTTTTTTTGCTCACCCAAAGATCCAAGGATATTGTTACGACAAAAAGAACAACATGGAAATTATATTAGCAGAAACCAACTTCCCATGAGACAAAGGTAAAATATCTAATGTTCCTTTCTTCTTCTTCTTTTTTTTCTTCTAAAATCTTTAGCTTCGGGCTATTCAAATGACCTTGCTCACACTCAGTTCATAATCTGTAAAAATTCAGGTCATCATGAGAAGCATTGATGGCCATTGTCATTGACTCATTGGCGCTGTTCTCTTATTGTTTTTTTTCTCAGTTTTTGTTCTACATATATTAGCCCAGTTGTGATATCTTAAAAGTCATATTTCTGGGGAAACCAATCAAGATTGAGTAGGCTTCTGTCCTAATATTGTTATTGAAAATTTCAAAATGGGTGAGCTACGTAGACGCTTTTGTTCACTAACCCCTTTCGATAGATTTTTCTATTCTTGTGTAGTTCTAATTTTGGCAATGTGAGCAATGTCTTTAACTATTATGTAAAATTTTCACAAATTAGAAATGAAGAGAAGACTCGGAAGGTATCATTATTATTCGATTTTCAATCTGAGCCTCTCCAGCAATTTGTTTCGTGAGTTTCTTTCTTTAATATGCAGAGCCTATGATCGAGCTGCTTTTGGCGTAGTGGAAAAGTAAAATAAAAAATTCTCTTTTGTTTTTCTTTAAGAGTGGTATATTCTCTGTCATTTTTTTTTGTAATGTTGAAGTATGTTTTTCGTTCCAATATATGTAAGTAGTAAATCCATTTGGAGTGGTATGTGATTGTATTTAAATTGATTTACCAGTGCTAGAATTTTCATCATATATATCCACGGAAAGGGTCCATTCTTTATGGCTCGGATGCATATATTATGTTCAATCCAAACTCACATATTTAAGGATATGTGGGCATTTAAGGATAAATTTTTCATGTGATTTTCTTAAAATCTTACATATTTTTTTACAAATCCTCTTGACAAGTCTGATATATATNAGTGTCAAATGATAACTTTTGGGGGGGGACTTGATAATTAAATCTCGCGGGAATGTTGAAGTGACAGTAGCGGGAAGAAAACTGTATGGGCGACGAGGAATTTAAATTTGTACCAGGAAGCGAGAAGTATATAGAGATGCCTCCTTTTAGTTACCTTTTCAATGGGTTTGAGAAATCAGGTGACTTCTCCTTTATCTGATCCAACATTATATTTCTTAATTTCTGCATTGTTTGAATCCTTTCACTAATATGTATCAAGTTTACCCTGTAATGGAATTGGCATACTATACTCATCGGTGTATCCTTCTTGACTTTCTTTCTCTGAAACCAAAGGAGTAATAGAAAAGCCATACACATACTCTTCGTGCTAATACATTCTACTATGTTTTGCCATTTTCAAATGATAGCTATACTTTTTGGTCAGATTTAATTGCAAGTGTGTTTAACTAAAACAAATACCATTAATATTGAACCAAAAGTCAAAATTTTGTAAATAACTAGATGTTTGAAATCGTGTCTAGATTCATTAAACGACATACAAGGATTTAGTCGACAAAGCTACCAAAGGAATTGTTTATCTACGCTCTGATACCATGGTTTCGTATCCGCGCTTGCGAGAAAAATAAGAGCCGGTGAGAAGGAAAGACAATTTCGAAAAAAAGAGAAGAGATATCCGGCTACGGAGAACGAAGAATTAAAATAATCCATAAACTTAATGTATACAAATAATGACCACTTTCGAGATGAAATTTAACACGGTATCAAAGCTACCAAATGGATGGTTTACATATGCTCTGATAACATGGTTTTGTGCCTGCGGTTGCATGAAAAATAAGAATCGACAAGAAGGAGAGATAATTCCCGTAAACCAGGGAGAGATTTCCGGCTTGGGAGAATGAAGAATTAAAATAATTCATAAACTTAATGTATACAAATTATGACTACTTTAGAGATGAAGCTTATCATGGTATCAAAACTATCAAAAGGATTGTTCACCTACGCTCTGATATGAAAGTTAAGAACTGGCAAGAAGGAGAGACAATTCCCGTAAAACGGGGAGAGACTTTCGGCTAGAAAGAATGAAGAATTAAAATCATCCATAAACTTATTGTATACAAATAATGACTAATGTAATGATGAAACTTAACACGGTATCAAAGCTACCAAATGTATTGTTTACCTACGCTCTGATACAATAGTTTCGTGTCCTTGCTTGCGAGAAAGATAAGAACCGACGAGAAGGAAGACAATTCCAGCAAAACATGGAAAGATTTCCAGCTAGGGAGAATGAAGAATTAAAATAATCTATAAACTTAATGTATACAAATAATGACTACCTTAGAGATGAAGCTTAAAATGGTATCAACTACCAAATGGATTGTTTACCTACGCTTTGATATCATAGTTTCGTGCCCACGCTTGCGTGAAAGATAAGAACCGAAATATTCTCGTAAAACGGTGAGATAGTTCCGGCTAGGGAGAACGAAGAATTAAAATTATCCATAAACTTAATGTATACAAATAATGACTAATTTATAGATGAAACTTAATATGATATCAAAGCTACAAAAGAGAGTGTTTACCTACGCTCTGATACCGTGGTTTCGTGTCTGCGCTTGCGAGAAAGATAAGAACCGACGAGAAGGAGAGACAGTTCCGACAAAACATGAAGATATTTCTTGCTAGGTAGAATGAAGAATTAAAATAATCTATAAACTTAATGTATACAAATAATGACTACTTTAGAGATGAAAACTTAAAATGGTATCAAAAGTACCAAAGGGATTTTTTACCCACGTTTTGATATCATGGTTTCATGCCCGCGCTTGCGAGAAAGATAAGAACTGACAAGAAGGAGAGACATTTCGGTAAAACATGGAAAGCATTTCAGCTAGGGAGAACGAATAATTAAAATAACGAGAACAAAAGATAGAATGAGAAGTTGAAGGAGAGAAGACTAAACCTATATATTGTGAATTTTATCTTTCATGAATGAAAAGAAGAAGATGAACATGCTGGAGATTCTCGACGAATAACCAAAGGAGATCTAAATTAGGAATCTAGAGAGAGAGAGAGAGAGAGAGAGAGAGTTAAAGTCTTCAGGGACATGTAATTGATCGATATTTTATCACCGTTAGTTCGTATCTTCTGTGTTCCTAATTTCTGTTTAATATGGTTGACAAGTTAAAGCCTTCATGGACATGTAAGTGTAGTCTTTTGGTGATGGTGGTCTTACTTTTTTATTTTCATTTGTATTCCTATTTTTCTTATGTAGGCTTCTTAATGAGCCATAATTGATAGATTCACTATTATGCGGTTTGGCACATCTTCGATCACGACTTTAGATACATATCTATTTGCATAGGATTGTAATATTAACTCTTCAATCTTGTGTTAATAATTAGTACTTGAAATGACATAGTATTTAGACAGACAATCATTGTTTGAGGAGAAAATAGCAACGACCCACGAAACATATCGATGTATGATCCAAAAAAAAAGAGATGTTGAATTCGACAATACTAAACCAGTTTAAACCCTGTTTGAAATCCTTGTGAAAAAGCACGAAAGGTACAAGGAAACAGTGGCTGCAACAATGAAAATGTTTTGATGGTGAAGAAATATGTGATTGATATGAAGAATGAGAAAGAAGAGATGACGAAGATTGTTTTATGCAAAATAAGAGAACAAAAGAAAGAAAGAAAGAGGTTGATTTATCTTTACCTAGACCGGTGTTTTCACATGGTCAGTTTTATGTTGTTGTTTCTAGGGTAACATCGAAGAAATGACTTAAGATTTTGTGTTTTGTTTATTATCAGTAATAAACTTAATAATCTAACTAATGTGATTATTTGATGAAACATCTCCGTCCGCGCAAGGCGCGGGCTAAACACCTAGTTTATAAATATTTGAACAATAAAATCATAACAATACTTTGGATATAAAATTGGCATCTAATCA
>PKMM01052571.1:0-12991 GCA_002933915.1 Eutrema heterophyllum
GAGAACCTCAGTGGAACCGCGTTCGACTGGGTCTCGCAACTAGATGCACACTCGGTCGACAGCTATACCGAACTGTCTACCAAGTTTCTCAAGCGCTTCACCATGTTCATCAAACAAAAAACTCGGAACGCTGACCTATGGGCCCTCGAGCAGAAAAGCGATGAACCATTGCGAGATTTCATGAACCGATTCAAAGCAATAGTGTCCCATTGCACCATCGATGACGAAGCCGCGATCGAAGCCCTCTACAAGGCGACCTGGTACAAATCGGATTTTCACAAGGAAATCAAACGCAACTGGCCGAACACTCTGGAGAACATCTTACACAAATCGCATGTCTACATCCTCGAACAAGAAGAGACGGCCGTGAAGGATAAGCAGTACGCCCTTTCAAAGCAGGTCGCACCCATAGACAAGCCAAAAGAGGAGTACCGCGAGAACCGACCTCACTACGAAAGACAAACTACGACCCAACAAGTCAGTGCCATTCAACCACAACAACACTGGAATACATGGATCCGAACGAGTTGACCTCCAGCGAAGAACCGTTCTACCAATTTCACAATAGGGAGGGTCACAGCACCGAAGAATGCCGACACCTCAAAGATCTCCTCTTATTGAAATACAGAAAGGGCGAAGTTCCGGTCGAAGCCGCGTTTTGGCCTGGAAACAGATTTCGCCGTAATGATAATAACGGAGGTCGTCGACCGAACACCGTCGGAAATTCGGGACAAACGAATGTCAGATCTACATGGAGCATCTGAAACGAGATCGAGAGGACCAACCCGAAAATCAGAACATCCGGCAAGTCCGGAAGCGCGTTAACATGATTATGGGAGCCCTCGAATCCTACAATTATTCAGTTCGGGCGATCAAAGAGCACAGCAGAGAAGTAATTGCGGTACGACGGCAGAACCGAGTTGTAGCAGGCGGGATATCGGTAACCTTCTCTGAGGCCGATACGGAAGGATTCCACATGCCCCATAACTGGCATGTAAACTGTCAAAATACTGATATACATCGGCGAACTTGTAAAAGTGGTCAAATTTTCGGTCCTCGACAGGCCGGCGATCTACAATGTCATCCTCGAGACACCTTGGATCCACACGATGAAGGCCGTTGTCTCGACCTACCATAAATGCTTGAAATTCCTAACACCATCCGGAGTCTTCACCCTCAAGGGCGATCAGATAATATCCCGAACATGCTATATCAACGAATGCAAACTTAGGACGACAGCCCGAACATGCGTCATCGACACGAACAGAACTTCGGCAGATCCATTAGATCGAAAGATGGATCCTGACTTGCCCAGGCGCGAGACAATCATCCAGGTCAGTATCGACGAGCGCAATCCCGAAAGATGCGTTGGTATCGGAGCCGAACTGGATGAAGAATTCAAAAGTGATCTGATCCATTTCCTCAAAAGGAACGTCTCGACATTCACATGGACAATTGCGGATATGACCGGGATTAACCCAAACCGATCAAGCAGAAAAGACGTAAGCTCGGCCCGGAAAAAGGCGCATGCCGTCAATGATGAAGTCGAATGTTTACTCGCAGCAGGCTTAATCACCGCGGTCAGATACCCAGACTGGTTAGCTAATCCGATCGTTGTGAAAAAGAAGAACGGGAAATGGAGAATTTGTGTTGATTTCACCGATCTCAACAAAGCCTGCCCAAAAGACAGCTTCCCGGTTCCGCATATCGATAGTGGAATCCACGGCGGAAACGAACTTCTATCCTTCATGAATGCCTTCTCAGGATACAACCAGATACTCATGCACCCCGAGGACCGAGAGAAGAAATCGTTCATCATGGAACGAGGCATCTATTGCTATAAAGTCATGCCATTTGGACTAAAGAATGCCGGAGCAACATACCAATGACTCGTCAATCGTATGTTCGCAAGTCAGCTCGGTAAAACAATGGAGGTATACATCGATGACATGCTCGTCAAGTCCCTTGTCGCTAAAGATCATATCGGCCATCTCAACACGTGTTTCAATATACTCAACGAGTACGGTATGAAACTTAACCCGAACAAGTGTACGTTCGGGCTAACCTCCGGAGATTTCCTCGGCTATATCGTGACTCAAAGGGGAATTGAGGCTAACCCCAAGCAGATCTCGGCGATCATCGACCTGCCATCCCCAACAACTAAACGAGAAGTTCAGCGGTTGACTGGCCGTATCGCCGCGCTTAATCGATTCAGCTCTCGATCAACAGACAAATGCCTACCTTTCTATCAACTACTCCGTGGCAACAAACATCTCGAATGGGACGACAAATGCGAAGACGCATTCACGCAGCTTAAGAAGTACATGTCGACTCCCCCGATCTTGGCCAAACATGAGGACGGAGAAACTCTTTACCTTTACATTGCGATTTCCACCTCGGCTGTCAGCGGGGTGCTAGTTTGGGAAGACCGAGTCGAGCAGAAGCCTATTTTCTACGTTAGCAGGTCATTAGGCGAAGCCAAGGCTCGATACCCCACTCTTGAAAAACTCGCCCTTGCCGTGGTCACTGCAGCTCGGAAGCTCGTCCGTACTTCCAATCACACTCAATCACTGTCCTCACCGACCAACCCCTGCAAACTATTCTACACAGCCCGAGTCATTCCGGTAGACTTGCCAAATGGGCTATCGAACTGAGCGAGTACGACATCGATTACAAAAATCGGACGACTATCAAATCCCAAGTACTCGCTGATTTCCTCATCGAACTACCGCAAGAGATTATCAATACCAACATCCCAATCACCGAGCAATAGATCCTTCACGTCGATGGCTCATCATCCCATCGCGGGTCGGGAGTAGGCATCCGCCTACAGTCGCCAACTCGAGAAATCTTGGAACAATCGTTCCGGCTGGAATTCAATGCATCGAACAGCGAAGCCGAGTACGAAGCACTAATCGCCGGACTACACCTGGCTAAGGCCATCAGAGCGACTCGTGTACATGCGTACTGCGACTCTCAGCTCGTCGCAAGCCAATTTAGCGGAGAGTACGACGCGAAGAACGAGCGAATAGATTCATACCTCAAACTCGTAAAGGAGCTCGCCGCCGATTTCATATCCTTCGACCTTACCAAAATTCCACGAGGAGAGAACGCATCTGCCGATGCACTCGCCGCCCTTGCATCCAGCTCGGACACTCATTTGAAGCAAACAATCCCGGTCGAAAGCATTTCGAAACCAAGTATAGAGAAACCAGAGGCATGCTTCGTAACAACGCGCGGACGTAATTACGACGAACAACCAGTTGAAAAAATCAAAATGAGAAAGGCTAGAAAAGCACCATCCCGACAGACCGACCTAGATGCTGCTCACGAGCCGGATTTAACGAACAACCCCGATCTACGAGATCAGTCCGACGATGAGAATGAAGTAGAATCTGAGGGACTTCACGTTCCGATTGACATTGAGGCTGAAGAAGACGAAGAACCCGAAGATTGGATCACCGAACTCAAAATGTATATATGTGACGAACGGGTCCCAACGGACAGGTAGGCGTCTCGGCGACTTAAGATGAGAGCAGCCTCGTACATCGTCCTCGATGGGGAATTATTCTGATGGAGCACCAGGGAGTCCTGTTGGTATGCGTATCTAGCACCGACATTAACGAAGTCATGAGGAACGTACACGAAGGATCAGGGGGAAATCATTCCGGAGGGCATTCCATGGCTTTGAAAATAAAAAGGCAAGTTACTATTGGTCGACCATGTTGAAAGATTGTGAGAAGTTCGTAGCTAAATGCGACAAATGCCAACGACACGGTCTGATGATCAATCAACCAACCAAACTGTTAGCGACGTCAACAACACCTTGCCCTTTTATGCGATGGGCAATGGACATCATCGGTCCCCTACGACGTTCAACGACACAGAAGCAGTTCATCCTCGTTATGACCGATTACTTCACCAAATGGGTTGAGGCCGAATCGTACGCTGAGATTCAAGCCCACGATGTTCAGAAATTTGTTTGGAAATACATCATATGCCGACACGGAGTGCCATATGAGATCATCACCGATAATGGGCCACAATTCATTTCGACGTTGTTTGGCGATTTATGTGCGAAGTGGAAAATCCGGCTAAGTTTCCCAACACCGAGATACCCACAAGGCAACGGCCAGGCAGAAGCGACTATAAAACCGTGATCGACGTACTCAAGAAGAGATTGGATGCGAAGAAGGGACGATGGTCCGACGAACTAGACGGAGTCCTCTGGTCTCATCGAACTACACCTCGACGATCTACCGGACAATCTCCATTTTTCCTAGCATACGGCACAGAGGCCTTATGTCCGGCCGAGATCAACATCCCGACCATACGCCGAACAATGCTAAAACAAAACCCCGTCCTTAACGATGAAATGATGCTCGACAACCTCGACGGACTCGAGGAACTGCGCGGACAAGCGTTACTCCGAATACAAAACTATCAAAACTTAGCGGCGCGCTATTACAACAAAACAGTACGAGGTCGACATTTTGAGGACGGTGACCTTGTCTTACGAAAAGTTTTCCAAGGGACCGAAGAGAAAAACGCTGGGAAGCTCGGGACTCATTGGGAAGGACCTTACCAGATAATGCGGGTCGTCAAACAAGGCGTCTACGAACTTATGAAGATGGATGGAACCCCGATCCCGAGATCGTGGAACTCAATAAACCTCAAGCGCTATTATTACTAAGTTCGGCATCGCGCCTAAAAAAAAAAAAAAAAAGCTCATCCAATAAGCTCGTCTTCCATTCCGATGTAACATGAACTACGAATGACTTGATCTCCCTCTCAAGGGGTACGTAGGCAACCCACCACGGGTACAGCTGTGACTTTACTAAAATTCTATTTCCAAAGAATTTGAAAAGCCGAACTCTAAAAGTTCGCACCTTCAACAATAGCCGAACTCTAAAAGTTCGCACCCTCAACAAAAGCCGAACTCGAAAAGTTCGCATTTTTAACAGAAGTCGAACTTAAAAGTTCGCATCTTCAAAAGACGAACTTATACAGTTCGCATCTTCAAAAGACGAACTTATACAGTTCGCCGAACTCGAATAGTTCGTATCTTCGAAAACCAAATTCTGACGGTTCGCCGAGCATAATTACTTCGCATCTTCCAAAGTTGGTCTCTTGAAATCCACCGAACTCAAACAGTTCATAATCTCCTTAAAGCCGAACTTCTTAGTTCGCACTACAGTCAGAAACGACTAATATTTAAGCTGAAGTCCACAATTCGCATTTAAACCATCGCGGTTTCCCACATCGACATCCTGGCCGGACGATCGGTATAAATAAATAAGCCGAGCTTTGTCTAGCATGCATCCCCATGGTGATATGGATAGTACGAGCTAATTTTTTGTAAGCTTCAGACTGGAAGAGATCTTTAGTTGGAGGCAATTCCTGAATGCCGAAAGTCAATTGCCGATACAGGTCGGCACATGCCCCCGCGTCATTAATGACGGGCTCATCCTTGTCGTAATCGAACTTAACGGAGTGGGCCGATGGCCCGACAGTTCGTTGTCTTTTCGAGACGGCAGACCGATCTGAGTGACTTTCTCCAGCGACCTCGGTACGCACCGTCAGAACATTATCGCCTGCCTGGGGGGAGTTCGGGCCTTTAGCTGCTCGCCTTGACGACTTCCTGGTCGAATTCTTCCTCTTTTTTTACCTTTGCCTTTCGGCCTCAAAGCTCGGTTCCGGGATTCACTTCCACTTCATGAGGAACCTGCTCCTCTTCAATAACCGGCTGCTCTTCAACAACCGGCTCCTCCTCAACAGCACGCTCCTCGGCGACGACCGGTTCGATCTCATGGTTGGGAGAAACCTCGGCAAGGTCCTTGTCATCCTCCAGATCGTAATCGATGTCGGGAATGTCATCGATCTTCATCTTCCTCTTCCTACAAGTGGATTAGCTATAGCAAAAGTAGTTCGGGATGAGAGAAATATCGATGTCGAACAAAATGAAAACAATTGCCGAGACGTACCTCTAAGAGCTTGTTTAGCCTTCAAATCGAGCTTCTCCTGATACGCTTCCGGCCAACGAATCTTCCCAGCCGCACTCAACCTCTTCTCGTGCTCGGGAGTAAAATCTTGGATCGTTGTAAGGATGCTTGGACTATGACGGACTGGAAAGAAAAGATTGAAAATGGTTAGAGAAGAAAAATCGAAAAATAGCTAAGCAAAGACAGATATCTACCAATGGGATCCTCCATTGAGTCCGGTAATTGCCATCAGGCCGTTCTACAGAAAGGTCGTCCACCCGTAGATAAAAGTAACGAGTACTCCAACTGTTGACCTTGCTTGGCTTGTTTCCCGTAACAAGGTCGTACTCCGGTTTCGCGTTAGCCGACAAGAACCAAGGCCTCTGTTTGGTAATATTCACACGGAAGAGCCTCTCGAACACCCGGACATCAATCGGGATGTCGCAATCTTCCCCAAGGACTAGAAGTCCGACAATATTGATAATCTTGGCAGGTTGAAGTTGGGAGATCGCGACGCCACGGCGCGCACAGTACATGTAAAGCAGCTTGGGCAGAGGAAATTTAAGACCGCAACTCCTAAAGTAGTCCTCATACACACATATATAACCTTCAGGAGCGTCCCAAGGCCGCTGATCATCGTTCGGAACGCGAAACTCGATATCATCAGAAGCTCTGCACCGCTCCAGAGTGCATTGAACGGTGACTCTTTTTGATTGGGTCGGCCCAACAGAGGACGGTGTAACGATTCTGCGAACTGATAATGGAACGACCTCATCCACCGGCCGGACTTCTTTTCCTTCAGCCTCGGCAAGCTCAACAGCCATTTCCCTATCAAGCCGAACTTGTTCGCCCACCTCGATAGGTTGTCTATTTTCGAGATCAGCGGCCAACTCTCCATCAGGCCGAACTTGATCATTCTCGGCAACTTGCTCATCCTCAACCTGAACTTGAACATCCGTCTTGCGACTCTCTCCATCCATAAGAGGCGGCGCTTGGATAACGACTCGGGAACAACTAGGAACAGCAGGAGCACGGCGCGAGTTACGCCTGATTAACTCTTGTCGGACCCCACTCAGACCGTCGTCGGATGAGTTATCCGGATCCGACGAAGTAACGAACAACTTGAGATCGATGTTCGGATTTTGCAGAGAAGGAGTTCGGTCATTAACATAAGCCGAAGAAGTACCGGAACTCATCTTGGTCCAGTGAATAAAACCGAAGCAATTTGGTAAAGAACAGCTTGAAGATATATCCAAAAGTTTGAAGATCTTCGAAGCAGATCGGAGGAATCGCGGCGGAGAAATATCGGAACATTTTAAATGCAAAAAAAAAACTAGAGAGAAGGGAGAGCGCTAGAGAGAGAAAGAGGCGTACCTTTTATAAGCGAGATAATGAAGTGAAGGATCGGAAGGGCTCAAGGGTATTTATAGAGAGAAAGGCAATTATGACGACTCCTCGATTTCCGTGACGGTTAAAGAAACCGAATCGTCGCGATTCCTTGATTTCCGCAACGGTTATGGAAACCGGACCAACGCGTCCTTTTAAGATTCGCCGAACTCAAAAAAACTTCGATTTGGGAACCGCTGAAATTCGAATCAAGGAAAGAACCGATTTCAATTCCAATCGGACTAAAACTTCTTCAGTAACTCCGCCGATCAAAAGACTCATTCGCCGAACTGGGGGGGGGACTAATTGTTGGTGGTTAGTTTAGCACTCCCCGGTTTAGCCCGGTTTGAACCGAGACTGGCCCAATTGATCCCGGTTGACGACGGTTCGAACCCAGAAGGAGAGAGACCACGAAACGGTTGCCGACCTCCGAGCTCGAAAGAAAGGTCCACGAAGGACTCGAACTCCGACAAGTTCGGAAAGAATACAAGTTCGGTAAGAATACAAGTTCGGTANCTAATAATTTAAAAAGAAAAATAAATAAGTTTGGAGTTGAAATATATTCCAAAATTTTATAATAAATAATGTAGATTTTCCGTGATTGCATCAACAATTAAAATTAATATATTCTTAAATAATTATTTCATTTTGTTAATAGAAAGCACACAAAATCTATATATGGTACCAAAATTTTCGGTTCGGTTCGGGTAGGTTTTTTACCCAAACCCGAATTACCTGCAATGAAACCCGAATTACATGCAATTCAAAGTGTTGAAGATTATCCCAAAGATCACATTCTAACGAAATACAAACTTCAATTCCAAGTGTTTAAGCACAACAAAACCAACTTACAAACTTCCAACTTCAAAATAAGGCTACATGAACAACAAAATCAGTCCAAAAACAAAGGCAAGTTCAAAGTCTCAATCCAAAATCTAAACCAAACACAAAGAACACATAACCAAATGGCAAATATTCTCAGCCTATTCACTTCTTCCAAGTTGTCCAGCTGTTCTGCAGTTAGTTACTACTTACCTACTAGCCGATTGGGAGATGAGTTCCAAAATCCAAAATCCAAAATCCAAACACAATTATTCAAGTAATCAAACTCAGAACTCATAAGCATTAAAAGTTGCATTAAGAGATAGAATAGAATGATATCTTATAGCCGATTAGGAGATTAGTCTTGAAAGAAGCCAACACAGTCATACTCTAATAAAAATTGTAGATATAAGTCCAGCTCATTGCTTGCATCTTGAAATCCTATTTCATTTGCCATCTCTTTGTACAAGGAATCCATTCTTTCATATCACTGCTCCGACTCTAAATCTAAATCACATACAACATGCTCTTATGACTCTTGTCCACTTTGACTCTGAGTCTGAGATGATGTCCCTACGGACTGAGAAAATGTGGTATTCACAATTGGGTTGAGTTCAGTATTGTACTCTTCAAATAGCCTCTTCATAACCGAAATGACTGATTCATGAAGCTCTTTAGCTTCAACACTATCTTTACCATAAACCATCTCAAAACACATATCCACAAACTTCATTTTGTTCTTTGGATCCAAAATACTAGCTATAATCAACAGCCTATTAATTTCCTAAGTGCCTTCCCAATACTTATCAATTTTTTTCTCTCATAGCTCTGGCCTTACTCCTCAGTCTTTCATCACAACGACGGTTCGAACCCAGAAGGAGAAAGACCACGAAACGGTTGCCGACCTCCGAGCTCGAAAGAAAGGTCCACGGAAGACTCGAACTCCGACAAGTTCGGAAAGAATACCAATTCGGTAAGAATACAAGTTCGGTAAGAATGCCAGTTCGCTAAAAATCCGAAGGAATACCGAACTCATTGTGAACGGCTCGGAACGATGAGTTTGAACCGAGATCGGTGAATTAATCCCAGTCGACGACGGTTCAAGATTAGTAAGAAAGTTCGCAAAGCAACAAACCATCGAGCTCGATGAAAGCCGAACTCATCAAGATTGATTGCAAACGTGAAAATCAAGTCCTCATCTCGAAACCGAGATCGGTCCATCTAATCCCGATCGACGACGGTTCGAGATCGGTAAAAGAAAGAGCAACATGCGATTACCGACCTGCGACATGCCGAGCTCGTCGGTATCAACCCGTCATAATCAGAACCCACTTCCGGGATTCGCGGGACTTTACAGAAAATACGCAAAAGGAAGATTAATTAGTTTTTTAATCCGGGATTCGCGGAACTTTTCCCGGATTCGGGGAATATGTCTAAGCCGCCGAAGAGGCTTATAAATAAGGAAGTCCCGACTACATTTTTAGGGGGAGAAATTTGCAATACATTTTTAGAGAGAGAAAGTGAGAGCTCGAAATCCGATCTCGGCCTCATAACCGATTTCAGAATATTTTTGTAAACCCCGACGAGTTCGATTTAATAAAAACAAGATCCCGATCGATCTTTCAATTCTTTTTATCCTTGTGTGATTTCTACAATCAACAATCGTCATACAACTTGTCTTCTTCTTCCGTTTTAACAAAGGCAGACTTGAACTTAAGAGCTCTTAATAGCATTAGATAGGTTGAATTCCACAGGATTTTGCAGTCCAAACTTAAATTTCCCCTTGTTATCTTTCCTGATTCAACTCTTAGCTCAAACGCCTTGACTATGTTAGTAGAAGCTCTTACATAGGTGACACCATTACGAATAGCAGACACAGATTTATCCACTTCATGCAAACCATCCTTCACAACTAAGTTAATAATATGAGCAGAACATCAGAGATGCATAAACTCACCTTCTAAAACTAATGCATTATTACCTAGCTTAGTGAATTCCTCCTTAAACCTCCTCAGAGCAGAAATATTAGCAGTGGCATTGGCCACCGTGATGGTGAACACCTTTTTTATTTCCCATTCAGCCAAAACCTCAAGCAGAACAGAACATATAGATGCTCCCTTATGATCTGAGATGTTCCTAAAACTAATTATCAGCTTCTTCAACTTCCAAAATGCATTAATGAAGTGTGTAGTGATAACCATGTACGAAGCTCATGTCGTTGGAGCAACCCAAATGTCTATTGTCAAAGAGACATTTTTCTTATTAGCACCTAGAATCTTCATCATAGCTGCTTTCCTCTTGACATATAGTTCGACGATGTCCCTAGTGGCTTGTCTCCTAGAATGTGGCTTGTGAAGATTAACCCTATCACAGAAATGTCTGAATGCAAACTTTCTATGAATGCTAATGTTAATTCACCCAGAACCAACATCTCATTACAAGCTTCGTTGAAAACAAATTCACTAACCTTTGATAACTTCAACTGGCCTTCTTCACCTTCATGATTTAGAGTGTGCTGGGTATGAGCTTTAGTTGCATTCCATGTCGTGAATGACTTGCAACAACTTAGATGTTTCTTCAAACTTGTAGTCTCATATGTTGTTTTACAACACATAACCTTACCACAATAATTGCATAGGCATTTATCCTCATCCTGGATGGTTCTTGTATAGTGTTTCCATACAAACGACCTTGTTGTCGTGTTTTTCTAAGATGGAAGAGAACTTCTTGATGCATGTGTCGGAATTTCTTTCCTTTTCCCTCCAGATACAGGTGCAGTAGTCTCGATTTCATCTTCTGTTTCTTCTGGTTCATAATCATTTGCGTGAAGTGAGGAAGAACCCATTAGCAACAATGTGAATCCCATCAAAAATTTAAGACATCTGATCGAAAATCCTAACCAAAATATTTTTGGACATGTGAGAGAAGTCAAGACAACCAAACCAAAAATCCAAGTGACTCAAGTCATACATTAGCAAGCAAAGGACTCATATGTAGTTGCACTCAAAATCAAACCTAAAGAGATTATCTTGACTTATCTCTTATGCCCGAAAATCCAAAAAGAGATAAGAAAGAATTAATAGATTGTCGGAGAAACTGAGAAAGATTACTTGCAACTGATTTCTCGATGAAGCAGCTGACGGTGGAAGAGGAATTCTCGATGAAGCAGCTGCCGGTGGAAGAGGAGTTGGTGACCGGTGACTTAGCTCAATTAGGTATTTCAAATTGACAAAACTTGGTATTTACAGCTAAATAATGAAAAAATTGAGAGAGAGAGAGAGCGTGTTACGTTTCGGAAAATTGGGAAATGTAGAAAGGGGATTAGGGCAAAAACATAAGGGCTGTGTTTCAGGTCTTTCGGGTAAAACCTGACCCGAACCAAAACCTGAATCAAATTTGTAGAGGAACCATTCGGGTTATATTGAAGAACCGAATCCGAACCGAACCGTGTTTTTCGGGTGGGTTCGGTTCGGGTTCTCTCTGGTCGGTTTTTATGCCCAGGGCAAATCAAACCATCAACTTTCTGTATGATTATGGTAAATATTATATATTCAAGTGAGAAAGAAAATCATATTTTTCATAAGCCATCAATTTACTTGTCAGTACCACTACCTATAAAAACCATAAAACGCCCAGTGACCTATAAAAATCATAAAGCGCCGCCCACTTACCTATAAAAACCATAAATCGCCCACTTACTCCCTCTTTAAGAGTGAGTTACACTATATGACACTTTACCACATTCAGTTTACATTATAAACATTTTGTGACTTTAGACACACTTTCTATGTTTTTTGACATGTGAAATACCTAAACTAACCTTCTATCATTATTCCCAAAACACAAAGCAATTTTTTATTATTATTGTTTTTCACACCCCCAATTATTTTGTTTTGCTTATTTCTTCTCATAAAAAACAATTTCACAATTTTTTTTGCATTATAAACTATATTTCTTTTTCCTCTATACTTTGATACCCATTTCACAATATTTTACTTACATGTGGTTCGAACACATTGATCGAACGCATGCGTATCCATATAGTTGCGTACCCGAATACACATTTAAATGGATAGACATATGCGTATCCACGCGCATATCGTCCACGTGTACGCAACTACATGGATGTGTATTCGTATCCATTTAAATGCGTACACGTGTATGCAATTATATGGATACGCATGCGTATCCACGCGAATATTGTACACGTGTACGCAACTACGTGGGATACGCATGCGTCATATCCACAAGGTTCGACTTTCGAGCCATGAATTTTCTTGTTACCGTTCTTTGGAGTTCAAATCCGAGATCGAGAGGCTTAGCCAAATGGATATATATTCACAACGGGCATAAATACGACGTCAGAAACTTTTCTGAAGGATATCCAACAACGTTGTGACGGGGGATTCCGACTACAATGCCCAACGGAAAGACGTCGGAAAATTTCCGGCGGATATCTGACAACTTTCCGACATGGCATTCCAACTATAACTTCGCCAGAAAAATCATCGAAAATCCCTCCAACAGGGACCGTTTTTTGAAAATCCGTCAGAAAATCCTCTTTGTTAGTTTATCGAAAAAGTTATGACCATTTTCGACGACTAGTGTCCGTCGGAATGTTTCGACGGAAATTCGACCAAATTTGATTTCCCACGAGCTGTAACTGACGGATTTAGTTCCATCGGAAATCCGACGGATAAATTTCCGACGGGAATGGCCGCCAGTTTTCACATATAAGTAAAAAGTTGTGAAATTGTTGTTAGATTATTGATGAGTTGTGAAATTGTTGTTGATAGTGAAAA
>PKMM01052720.1:2524-55376 GCA_002933915.1 Eutrema heterophyllum
TATAATATTTTGTTATATATAGATTTCATATCTTCATCTTATCATACACCAAAACATTTCTTAATTTCTTTCTTTCACCATTAAATTGAGGATTCAAACCATCCATTTCATTTCTCATCAAATTTCATAGATCTTTTTAATAATCAACAAGGAGAAAACACTATATTTTTTTTATATATAGAATCTTTGATTATATTATTTATAATGTATTACATAATTAATATTTCTATTAAAATTATGAATATTTGCAATTTTATAAATTTTAATATTAAATATAATATCATTTTTATATAGTATAAGCAAAGTCAGATTTAGGAATGGAGCTCTGTCATTCACTCTCAGATGATTAATTATCTTCTTGATTTAATTTTTTACCCCTTACCCTTTACGTGTAAATCGTGTGTTATTTACTTAAAAAGACGGATTTGCCATTATTGAATCTGATTGGGCATAATATTTGTTTGTTTCGGTTGGGCTTTAGTCCACATTAATATTGTGTTTGGTTTCGTTTTTTAATTCTTGTGTTCATGGATCGGTTTTTGTTGTTATTCGTGTCTTATTGGATTTAGGTCCGTTTCAGTTTTAGGTCAGATTTTTGTGTAAACCCTATCGATCAGTTCGTGCGTAGCAAGAATATTTTGTTTTTATTAATTTATAATAAAAATTAAAAAAGATAATATCGAGGCTATATATCGTTGTTTGGTACGCTATATTGCTCATTCGTTTTTGGTTTGTTTCAGCTCCGTTTAGTTTTAGGGTTAAACCAAATAACTAATCCAAAAACCAATAAATTCTTTTGTCTGGTTTAAAATGTATAATCAAATTCAAACCGAAATAGAATCAGAGCTAAACCTCAATGAAACCGAAATAGAATCAGAGCTAAACCTCAATGAAAATTCTTTTTTTTTTTATTATTAATATGTTTGGAAAACTATTCCAAGAGCAAGAAGAAAACGAAACCAAAGAAGAGAAAAAAAAAAAAAAATCTAGCAACTTTGGCCACAAGTCGTCATGTGCAAATTACAACCATAAAAGTTGGCTAAGTGGTTTGGATTTAGTCGCGACAAAGTATTTTCAAAGAGCACATTTCATCGATAAAGAAAGATGGTTTGGACGTGGTGGTATTGTGAACTTTTATAGTCGCCCAAGTCTTGGACGACATTAATTTGATGTTGAAGATTTTCTTCATTCTTTTATTAGAATAGTAAAAGTAAAAAATTGAATTAATTTTTTTATCTATTTTGAACTAAATTACTTTCAAAAAATAATTTACGACCTTTATAACACACATGGTGGGATATGATTTGGAGGAGATATGGATAAGCTGGTGCAGACAAAGATGATGAACACAAAAAGGAAAAGAATGGGAAGGAGAAAAGAAATCAGAACATTTACTTTTATTTTTTTTTGGTTTAACGGCTATCTTAGATAATAAAATCTAGCAACTTTGGCCACAAGTCGTCATGTGCAAATTACAACCATAGAAGTTGGCTGAGTGGTTTAGATTTAGTCGCGACAGAGTATTTTCACATAGCACATTTCATCGATAAAGAAAGATGGTTTGGACGTGGTGGTATTGTGTACTTTTATAGTCGCCAATTCTTGGACGACATTAATTTGATTTGAAGATTTTCTTCATTCTTTTATTAGAATAGTCAAAAGTAAAAAATTGAATTAAATATTACCTATTTTGAACTAAATTACCTTCAAAAAATAATTTACAACCTTTATCAGAATTAACACTACTGATATATCATGATTTTTACCCGTTTTTAACCATGAAATCAGTCTTATTTATAGAGTCTTTCTAGTATTTTGGAGTCTTTTCGAGTCTTTACAGGTTTAGGTACGTTTGGAGCTGAATTGGAGATATTGGAGCATTTTGGAGCCAAGCAAAGATCATGTAGCTGAAGGATCGAGTTGAAGTCCTGGTGTCGACCGACACCAGCCTGAAGAATCGACACAGAAGCTTGGTATCGATCGATACCACTTATGATGTCGGTCGATACCCATCGCATGAAAAGAAGGATCGCGACTTTTTCCAAGTCTGATGAAATTGCACCTTGGCCCAGAAGACTTTAATAATTACAAGAAGCCTCACAACGTGTTTTAGGATTATAATTAGGTTTTTCAGCCACTTTTGTTGGCTACGCATTATGTTACTTTGGTTTTCTGTGAGAGAGCTTTCTGAGGGAGACAAGTCTGAAACTCTGTTCATCCGAGAGAAGATTTCGAACCCTTGTTTACTCTCATCTTATTTATTTATTTAAGAGATTTATTCAGTTATGTTTATTGTTTCAATCTCCATGTCTGAGTAGATCTCATGTTAGGTTTAGGGTTCTCATAAGGGATTTCATTGAATGCTAGGTTAATTAGTTGGTTAGGATTCATAATCTGAATTAGTTCTTCACCTTAGGTTGTTCTTAAAGCTAATTCTAGATTGATCACCTAGAACTTAGATCTTAGGTTAATCGATTAGGCACGACAGTGCAATTGATAATCCGATAGAATCTAGGGTGAGCAAAATAACTATCTGCAAAGAGATTTGGTTTAGTTGTTTTGTGAACATATCAAACCTGGACTTAAAGCTAGTTTAGTCTTTAGGATTTGCAAAGAGATTTGGAATTCTAAGATTTAGACTTAGATAACTCTCGCAACGACAGTTGGTTAGTTATAGCTTAGTGATTTGAGTTCAAGAACCGGGCTTAACCTGAACCCTACCAGTTAGTTCATCTGCATTCTCTGATTTCCTGAGAAATACCCTGAACCTATCTTTCCTCCATCGAATTTACAACCGTTTAATTTACGTTATTGCTTTCAATTACATTGATCACTTAGCTTAATTCGAACCTTTAAAATCTATAGTGTGATTCTTGAGTCTCTGTGGATTCGACCCCTAAATACTACAATCGACAAAGCTGTTAGTACTTTAGGGTATTACATTTGAGCTTATCAAATTTGGCGCCGTTGCCGGGGACTCTACATTCGCCATTAGATTTCAGCTTAAGAATTTTGACTAAGTTCGACGGTGTCGATCGATACCCAACTGGTGTCGGTCGATACTCGTCGTATTTTTTTGATTTTTGTTACTTACGTGCTTTGACTTTTGTGTTTCAGGTGTATGCCTAATCGCGAAACCAGAAGAAACAAGAGCACTCAGCTAGTTAATCTTTCCAACGAGGAACTAACACTTTTGGAACGCACAAACATGAAAGCAAAGAGGCACGCTTGGGTGGCCCTGTACACTTCAGATGGATGTACCCTTTTGAGAGGTAATGTTTTTTTTTGGTTAAATACTTATATAGTAAACTGATAGTATGTTTATCTATTACTAATAACACGTTTTCTTATTGATATGTAGGTATATGAAGACACTTAAGGCATATGTGAAGAATTTTGCACCAGAAGCTTGTATGGCTGAGGGCTACTTGGCTGGTGAATGCATTGCATTCTGCATGGAGTTTCTTCAGAAGTCTGTTCCAGTTCAAGAGACGATGAATCGCAATGAAGATGTTGAGGCAGATCAACATGTACTTGAAGGCCGACCATTGCAGAAAGCAACAGAAAAGACTCTTACTGATAAGGAGCGAGAGATAGCTCATCGATACATTCTCATGAATACAACAATCATGGAGCCATATGTTGAGTAAGTGCAAATGTGATAGAGTTATTAACTTATCTTTTTTGTGCAATATACACTAACTTCGTCGAAAGCAGGTTGCACTTGGAAGAACTGCAAGCAACGGATGTAAGATGCGCCAAAAATGAAACTTTCTTGTGGAAATATCATACAGAAAGGTTCATACAGTGGATCAAAGAAAAGGTTAGAAGAATGAATTGTTATAAAGGTTATGTTTAGTTTGATGATAATGATCTGTTTTCTGTTTCATGCTAGATACCAAGTAACTCGAAGGACCATTCTGATAGACTGAGATGGCTTGCTTTTGGACCAAGACTTACTGCTCAAACGTACAAGGGATATATAGTTAATGGTCAGAGGTTCCATACAGATGATGTCAAGAGGAAGACTCAGAATAGTGGAGTAACTTATGAAGCATTTTCTATGTGTAGAGCTAGTGCTAAGGATGGTAGACAAATGGCAGATATAGTTTCATTCTATGGAGTGATAAAGGAGATCATCTTGTTGGACTACCACATGTTCCAGGTTCCACTATTTCGGTGTATTTGGGCTAATAAAGGAAATGGAGTGAAAGAGGAGGATTGTTTCACACTGGTCAATCTCCACATGAACCATGCGTCATTCTTAAATGATCCTTTCATTCTGCCATCGCAAGCTAAACAAGTTTTTTACAGTAGAGATGATGACTGCTCACCTTGGTATGTTGTTATGAGGGCGCCACCTAGAGGATATCATGAGCTAGAGACAGAAGAGGAGCTGGTTTCTGCACCATTATCAATCCAGCCAATTGAAGATTTAGGAGATCAATCGTCTGATGACGAAAGTTTTTGTGTTAGGGATGATTGTGAAGGTGTTCTAGTAGATGATTAATAAAAAAATTCGATTATGTTTCAGGTAAGCAAAGATGATGAAACCTCTAGCTGTTAACGAAGTTCGTCGTAGTAAGCGTCAAGCAGGCCATGATGTGAGTCCTGTAGCCTCATTGACTCAGATGAAAAAGAAGAAAGTAAGAGATTCACATGAGGAAGAACCAGATCAGCAGGCTGCAGAAGAAGTAGAGCAACACTCACCCCGTGTAGCAGAAGAATCAATTCCACCATCCAACGCTTCTGAATCACATACACAACAATCAGAGGAGAAAAATAGGAAGTCAAGAGGACCAACTAGAATGCGAAAAGTGGCAAAGCACCTTGAGGATAAGGTTGACATAGAGTTTAATGGTCTAGGTGAGCATGTTGGTAGTGGGTCAGTAACATTATCTTCATTCCTTGGTCCTCTTGCGAGAGAGCATGTCCCAGTACTGCTAGACGACTGGAGACAACTTGATGAAATGACAAAAGACGTAATGTGGGAGGAAATTCAGGTTATTTTTGCCTTTTTCGTGAATAAAAGTATATATATCTTTACTGTGAGTAAAGGTTTTCGTGTTTAAATTGATAGGGGAGGTTCAATTTGAAGGAAGAATGGCAAAAGGAAGCAGTCTTAAGGCAGATGGGTAGTTTGTGGAGAGCTTCTAAATCTAGACTTGTTACTTTAGTTCGATCTACTAAAAGCAAGGTTGAACTACAGCAAATAAAGCCTAGCAACATCCAATGTCCATTAGCTTGGAACAGTTGGGTGAAGAACAGAAAGAGCACAACTTTTGAGGTTATTTATCATGTCTTTCACTATGTATAAGCTTTTTTCATACGATCGGTTATGGCATCTGCTTCTTTTTGTCATCAGGAACAAAGTGAAAAGTACAGGCAACTGAGGAAGGGTCAAATTCCTCACACAACCAGCCGTAAAGGAATGAATCGCTTAGCTGATGAAATGGTATGTGTATGAATTTGTGTATTGAATTGGTTAGTTTTATTAGTTGTATGTGACAAAGATTTGCATGGACTTGTAGAAAAAAAAGAGTTCTGATCCTAGAAAAGTTACAAGAAGTAAGGTGTGGATAGCAGGTCATACGCATTCTGATGGGAGACCTGTGAGAGAGGAGTTTGCAGAAACTATTGTAAGAATCACATAAATTCTTATTTATGTTTATTTTGCAGGTTAATTTATGTATTGTGTAAAATTGTAGGAAAATATCAAGACAATTGATAGTCAAATGGACTCAACATCTACTGATAATGTTAAGGAAGATGCTGTTAGTCAGGTACTTGGAAAAGACAGACCAGGAAGACTTAGGGGGATGGGCAGAGGCGCTACTATAACCAAGTTGGCATTCCTACAGGCTAGAGACTCACATGTCCAGAAGCTTGAAGCTACTCAAGCAGAATTACTTAGCAGGATTGAAGATTTGCAGAATGTTGTTAGTCAGATAGCTGATAAAAAGGTAATTTTTTCAAACTTGTTGTTTCAATGTAAACTTATATGTTCAATAAGATACCAACTTATATGTTTTGGTTATTTTGAATTTGGTAGAGACAGAATGACAATGTTTCAAAGTCTGACTTAAGCGATGTTAGCAAAGGAGGAATTAGGTGCCAGCTACTGGATTGGTATTCTACATATGAAGTGGTTGTCGGTGAAGGAGAATATTGCTGCAGTGAACCAACATACAAGATTGGTCGAATTCCATTAGGTCCTAATGCAGCTGCTGTAGTTGTGAAGTCTGTATCAGTCACTGATGCATATGTCTGGAGACCTACTACAACCATTGGCTCACTTAGTCAAGCCATTGGAGTTAAAATCGCATGGCCCTCTGACAAGATAATCCTGGACGATGAAATGGAATCGCATAAACCTCAGAACACTGTCGGATCAGAGGTAAATTACATGTGCTTTTTTGTTCCTCTAAAATTCTTACGGAGTAGATTACTAATATAGATTGTATATACATATTTGCATGACTCATTAGCAAACGAATGCATCAGTAGGAAGAGTTCTCATCTATGACTATTGGAATGAAGATACTGAATTGATTGCTGAGGGTATGTTGTTGACAACTGACCCTAAAGAATTGGTGAACAATTTTCCTCTGGGACCAAATGCTGCAGCTGTTAAGGTCAAGCTGGTGGTTAAACCTGATGCTTATTTATGGAGACCAATGCCTGCAATCTCATTGATGGAAGATGCACTTCATGAGACCATCGCATGGCCTACACATAGGTTAGACGTACCTGATCTACCTGAAGTGGATGAGTCAACGAGAAAATCACCTCAGGTAGGTTTCTGCAACTAATTCTTTCATTTCTGCAACATATTAAATTCAACGTAGATGTTTAGATGAGATTTAGAGTGGTAGTTTTGTTGTGTAGGATATTAATGTTATTCTGATGAATGTGTTTATATTTTTTTTTGTTTTAGAGTGGTAGTCCCAGCACTGGTAGTAGCAACAAAGGTGCAAAACAGAAGTGCATTCTGTTAGATCTTGATAATTCTGGGCAGAGAGTTGTTGTAGGCCGGGTGTTTTCAACTGATCCAACAGAGAAGGTACATTTCATCCCTTTAGGTCTCAATGCTAGCAAGGTCTGGGTAGAGGTTTCCAAAGTCGATGGTGCACGAGTATGGAGACCAAATTCTGAAGTAGAATTCATAGCTGATGCAGTTGGAACCACAGTGGCTTGGCCAAATGACAAGATTGAATTCATTTGAGACAATTGTGATGTTGTATGATTTATATGTAGAACTTTGAATTATATATATATTTTTTAATTGTATGTAGAACTTATGTTGGTGCCATTCTCATAATTAGTAAAGTTTGAAGACAATTGTGATATTGTCTGGTTTTAATAAAACGTCATTTAAACCAATATTGGTGAAATCGCATATAAATTTTGAAGCCAAAACAATACGCTATTTTATTACAAATGTTATACTAACAATTGCATTATATAAATGCTATAGTAATTTTTAAAATAACAAAAACAAAACGCTATTATATACTATTTAATTGCAGATAAATAAGCGCTATTGTATTTGACAATACGATAGCATAACAAAAAACGCTATCTAAAGTGTCTGGCCTATTATGACGGGAGCAGATATAACGCTTGTCAAAACGCTATGTTATCGATAGATAGCGTTATTCAGATGCTACGAAAGGTCCGTTTTCCTGTAGTGAGTATCTCGTTAATACTGATAACACCATATTTTATATGTTTTTAAGTTTTTATTTTCATATGTTTTAATCTCATTTTGTATAGTTTTGAGATATTTTCATGCATTTGAGTCTTTTTCTCCTTGTCATGCATTTTAGAGTCATAGGTGTGTTTCTTTGCATTTGCATTGCATTTGTGGTATTTTTAGGTGTTCTTGGAGCCAAAGGGAAGGAGAGACTTGAGCATGGATGAGAAATAAGACAAGAGGAGCAAGAAAAGATGAAGCACATACTTTTAGAAGAAAAGTGTTGAAGGCAAATGCATAGGCCATCCGACATGCTTTAAAGATCGGCTCAGAAGAAGACCTTGCGATCCGATTCAGCCTTGGATCCCTTGATCAAACTTGTAGGGAATTGAGTCATCTTTCCAACGAAGGTTATTTCATCACGTTCGGAGCCTTATTGCGGAAGTTATTGCCATTGCACTGAGCATACATCAGTCTGGCGCGAAATGGACTCAGACAGAAGTCATTTCGGTATGGTGCATCGGGGTGATGCATACCGATGTGTACTCCCAGAAAACACACAGGAGAATCCTCGGGGAGCTGCATCGGTCAACTACACACCGATGTGAGCTCCTCATGAGCAAAATACAGAGTCCGTCCAAAGTGCTTCAAAGATCGACCCATACGAAGGGTTTTCAGTTGGATTTAGCTTCAGCGATCTTCATGAAAGTCGTAGATAATGGAGCTAGCTTTCCAATGAAGGTGGTTTCAGGTCATTCGGAGTAGCGGTTCAAAAGATACATCAAATTTAGTGAGCATACGTCCGTCTGGCCTTCAGATAGACAGGAGTCACATCGGTGTGCAGTACACCGATGCAGCATACCGAAATGACTTCTGTTTTTGTGTTTTTTTTATAAATACCCATCTTATGTTGTAAAAAAACCTAAGTTTTCTTCTTGTAACATTGGGGGCTCGACCCAAACTCTCTCTTTTAAGGGATTTTGATTGTTCTTCATACAAATGCCAATTTAGAGAAGATTTCTTCACTCTATCTTTATATTATGCTTATTTAATTCTTGTTCTTCATTTCTATGTCTTTTTCTCTTGTGTTCTTCATGTTCTTCATGAGTTGACTTTTTGTTGGATTTTGGATTTTGCTTGATTTAGATGGTTTGATGGTTGATTGTTGATGGTTAGGACTAGATAAACATTTGTTCTCATGTTAGGAGGGATCTTAATGCTAGGATTGAATTGACAACTCATTTCTAGAACTTAAGACATTTCTCGCCCGGAAGGTGTTCGATGAAATGTCTAGAAAATTTCCAAGCATGCAATTCAATTCTTAGCCAATGGAAATTGATGATTAAGGTGAATTGTTGACTTGTATGGACTAATGCTTAATGATTATGGATCATTTAGTTTCGAACGGAAGTTCTTGATAACTAGATGATTTGTAAATGGATTAGTATCATGGAAGTGAACTAATCTACTTGTGTGATCCATGTCATAAGAATGAATGTGNGAGGTTTCCAAAGTCGATGGTGCACGAGTATGGAGACCAAATTCTGAAGTAGAATTCATAGCTGATGCAGTTGGAACCACAGTGGCTTGGCCAAATGACAAGATTGAATTCATTTGAGACAATTGTGATGTTGTATGATTTATATGTAGAACTTTGAATTATATATATATTTTTTAATTGTATGTAGAACTTATGTTGGTGCCATTCTCATAATTAGTAAAGTTTGAAGACAATTGTGATATTGTATGGTTTTAATAAAACGTCATTTAAACCAATATTGGTGAAATCGCATATAAATTTTGAAGCCAAAACAATACGCTATTTTATTACAAATGCTATACTAACAATTACATTATATAAATGCTATAGTAATTTTTAAAATAACAAAAACAAAACGCTATTATATACTATTTAATTGCAGATAAATAAGCGCTATTGTATTTGACAATACGATAGCATAACAAAAAAACGCTATCTAAAGTGTCTGACCTATTATGACGGGAGCAGATATAGCGCTTGTCAAAACGCTATGTTATCGATAGATAGCGTTATTCAGATGCTACGAAAGGTCTGTTTTCCTGTAGTGGAATCCCCGGTTCATCCCCTTTTTAAATCAAAGATGTAGGCGAATAATGGGATCGCGGGAAATTTTCTTAGCCCTCGCTTCCAACTTTGTGTGATCATCTCTTTCAAAGTAAAATAATGGGATCGATGGAAATTTTCCTATCCCTTTACTCGAAAGAAAATCATTTCATTTTTTCTGCTTTTTATTTTAAATAAGGGAGAGGAGTATCATACTTTCACACAGGTTGTCTTGTCAGATACGAATGATGAGTCAAGCTCTGAAGACACCAAGCTTTTTGAATTTTCCTGGAAACATGGATGCCTCTGATTAACCGGTCAGCCTTTAGATTTTCCATTAGTCTTATCGGAAGTTAACTCTGTAACAATGGTCACTTAGATGCAAATCAAATAAAAAATTCAAAGGTCGTGGTCATAATCTCCAACAAGTTTTGACTCAATAAAACATAATAATTTAACGAAAACATAGAAAAGACAAAAGAAATAAAAATAGCATTAGTAACGATAGATACCCTCCCCCAGACTTACTCCACACCGTCTCTGTGTGAAAATAAATTAGGAAGAAGGCAAAACTAGCGTAATGAAAATAGAATAGAAGGGGAAATAAAACAAAAGAAAACGTACCGGTGGGTTGCCTCCCACCCAGCGCTTGCTTAAAGTCATTAGCTTGACTTGATGATCGTTTAGGCGTGAGATAGATCACCGAGGGGAATGGTTTCGTCCTCAGTGATATCGACGTCAGCGAGGTATTGCTTTAGGCGCTGACCATTAACCACAAACTCATTTCCTGTAGTGCCCAATAACACCACAGCTCCGTATGGTCTCACCTCCTTAATTATGAATGGTCCAGACCATCTCGATCTCAACTTCCCTGGAAAAAGTTTAAGGCGAGAGTTGAATAGCAGTGCCTGGTCATTTGCAGCAAAGGTCCGAGGAATTATCCTCCTGTCGTGGTAGGCTTTGGTCTTCTCTTTGTAAATCTTTGAGTTTTCGTAGGCCATGTGACGTATTTCCTCCAGCTCATGTAGTTGCATCGTCCTTCTGTCAGAAGCAGGTTTGATGTCAAAGTTGAGCAACTTTACGGCCCATGCTGCTTTGTATTCGAGCTCCACAGGAAGGTGGCATGATTTCCCGTAGACAAGATGGAATGGTGTCGTTCCCAAGGGTGTTTTGAACGCAGTTCAATATGCCCAAAGAGTGTCGTCTAACCTTATAGCCCAGTCCCTTCTTGACGTGTTCACTGTCTTTTGCAGAATACCCTTGATTTCCCTGTTGGAAATTTCGACTTGTCCACTCGTTTTAGGGTGATAGGGAGTGGCTACCTTGTGCTTGACCCCATGCTTCTTCAACAAGTTGTCAAAGACCTTGTTGATGAAATGAGATCCGCCATCGCTGATAACTACTCTAGGTACACCGAACCTTGGGAAGATTACCGATTTGAACATCCTTAATACCACCTTGGCGTCATTTGTTGGGCTAGCTAGTGCTTCTACCCATTTAGACACATAGTCCACCCCCACCAGGATATATTGATTCCCATAAGAGGACGGGAAAGGACCCATGAAATCGATTCCCCACACATCAAACACTTCAACTTCCAAGATGAAATTTTGTGGCATTTCGTTCCTTTTGCTAATATTCCCCTGCCTCTGACATGAATCGCACTTGGAAACGAAAGCATGTGCATCACGAAACATAGTCGGCCACCAGAAACTGGCTTGTAGAACCTTGGACACCGTCTTGAACGTGGCAAAGTGTCCAGCATAATCAGAACCATGACAGTGAAAAAGAATTCCAGGATTTCCTCCACTGAGACGCATCTGCGAAAGATCCCATCTGAACCTTGTTTGTACAAGTATGGTTCATCCCAGAAATAGTGTCTGATATCTCGCAAGAGCCTCTTCTTCCTGTACCCAACAAAGTTGCTCGGTTCTTTTTCTGCGGCTAAGTAGTTTGCTATTTCTCCGAACCAAGGCATTTCGGGGAACTCGGAGTGGCGCGACGGATCGTGGCGATCACTGTTCTCAATGCTAATCGCAAAAATGTTCTCCTCGGGTAAGCTGTTATCGAGAGGGGTATCCTCGTCTATACGCAGCCTAAACAAGTGATCTGCAACACCGTTCTCAATCCCCTTTTTATCCTTGATCTCAAGATCGAATTCTTGTAACAAAAGAATCCATCGCAAGAGCCTAGGTTTGGCATCTTTCTTTGTGAGGAGATATTTCAGAGCGGCATGGTCGGTGTGCACTATAACCTTAGACCCTACAAGATAGGATCTGAACTTTTCAAAAGCAAATACGATGGCGAGAAGTTCCTTCTCAGTCGTGGCGTACTTGCACTGCGCGTCATCCAAAGTCCTGCTGGAGCTTTTTGTCTTTTCGCTGTCCGTACACAGCTCCTACTGCGAAATCGCTAGCATCAGTCATCACCTCGAAAGGAAGCTCCCAGTCCGGTGGTTGGACAATTGGTGCGCTGATAAGAGCTCCCTTGATCGTGTGAAATGCCTCGAGATAGTCGCTGTCAACGTGAAAATTCACCTCCTTACATAATAACCGAGTCAAGGGTCTGGCAATCTTGGAGAAATCCTTGATGAACCTCCTGTAGAACCCAGCATGTCCCAGAAAACTTCGAATTCCCTTGACAAAATCAGGAGGTTGTAGACTAGTCATCACCTCGATATTTGCCTTGTCTACTTCGATGCCCTGCTCCAAAATTCGGTGACCCAAGACAATCCCATCTATGACCATAAAGTGACATTTCTCCCAGTTCAACACCAGATGCTTTTCCTCGCAGCACTGTAGTACCCTGCACAAATTAGAAAGACAGACAGAAAAGGAGGATCCATAGACAGAAAAATCGTCCATGAAAACCTCTATGATGTCCTCAATTAATTCAGTGAAAATTGACATCATGCATCGCTGGAATGTCGTTGGGGCATTGCACAAGCCAAATGGCATTCTGCGATAAGAAAAAGTGCCATAAGGCAGAGTTTTAGGGATGGGATCTATCCAAGATAGTGTCGTCGCCTCGTCTTACTCAACTCATCCTTTGGACGATCCGGTTCAGTTGCGGAACGAGTTAAACACCGCCCACTCCAAGATCAACACTCTGCGGGCGAAGCAGTTGGTTTACGATGAGAAGATCCAAGGATACGATAAGACGATCCAAGGATACAACTCTCTCTTCGATATTATAGCCGCGACTAACCCCACTTTGGCGACCGCAATGAGGCAGCAGCAAGGATCGACATCGGGCACGAGTGATGAGCTCGCGCAACGGCAAGCGGATTTGGAACGGAGATCGGACGAGGAACTTTTTGGTGATTTAGGTGTTTAGAAGAGATACTTAGTATTTTGTAATTTAAATTTTATTTTGTATTTTGAATTTATTTATAAAATTTTAATTTATAATTATAATTTTATTAATTTATAATTATAGTTTTATTATTTATTATTAATTTATTAATTTATAAATTTATAATTTTAATTATTAAAAAATATATATATATAATACATCAATTTTACATCGAATAAGAATTTACATCGAATTTACATCGATCTAATATTTACGACGAATTTACATCGAATAACTTTTACATCGCTTTAACAACGAATTTACATCTATCTATTACAACGACTTTACGACGGTTTGTTGATACCAAAAATCTATAATTCGATGTAAAATCGATGTAATTTTACATCGATTTACCAACGATATACCAACGAAATATAATTCGATTTAAAATCGATGTAAAACTTACATCGATATTACGACGGCATATTTACGACGGATTTACGATGAATATTATTCGTCATAGTGGTTACGACGAATTTACGACGAATATCGAGTAACGACGATCCCATTACAACGATTTGGCAATCGTCGCTAATCCGTCCCAAAGCCTATTTTACATCGATTATGTCCGTTGTAAAAGCCATGTTTTCTTGTAGTGTTGTAGTCCCAGTCAACTCCATCGTAGAAGATGTTTAGGATCTGCTCATCTGAACTCCCATGATGAGGGCACTCTCTGCGGTACTCTCGAAACCTCACCCATGCTTCACAAAAAGACTCCCCCACATGCTACTGAAAAGTAGTGATTTTGTTTCGCAGCGAAGCTGTCTTTGACTTGGTGTAGAAATGATCCAAGAATGTAGCTCTGCATTCATCCCAAGTGGTCAATGACCTAGCAGGGAGCGACTTCAGCCACCTTAATGCCTTGTCTGTCAGAGAAAAGGGAAAGAGCTGCACTTGAGGTAATCAGCTGGTACCCATTCTACTTGGTAGTGCTGCAGATCTCTTCAAATTTTTTGATATGGTCCATCATATGCTCTGCTGGCAGACCATGGAACATGTGCTGCTTCACCAATGCGATCATCTGAGGTTTGATCTCATAATCTTGCCTCGTAATAGCTGGTGGGCGGATGGCAGCTCTGTTCTGATAGAAGGCATGAGGTGTGTCCAAGTCTCCGATAGCAAGTTGCTGCTGCTGCTGTTGTTGTTGCAGTTGCAACTGCGGCACTTGTTGTTGCAGCCTTTGAAGTTTGGTTGCTACAGCATTCTGTTGGTTGTCATTATGATCGTCCATGATGACGGGATTTGATTTTGCTTTTCTGCTTTTAGACTAAATTTCAAATTCAGAATTGAAGGTAACGCTATTGGTCCCTAGCAACGGCGCCAAATTGATTTCAGTGTTTTCACTAAGTCAATTAACTAAAGTTCACACTACCGCAATCGTAACGGTTGTCAATGCAGTACTTTAGGATCGAATCCACAGAGACCAAGGTTACACTACAATTCTCACAATTATGAAACTAAGCTAAAATAAGAATATGGTTGGTTTTGGAATAGTAACGATAGCAATTTAAAACGATGTAAATTCAATAAAGGAAAAGCGTTAGGTCTAGGGTTTATTCTCAGGAATCCAGAGATCATGAATCAAACAACTATTTAGGGAATGATTAAACACAAGTTTCAAACTCAAACATAAACATCGAACCAATCCACTTCAGTGGCATTGATTACTAAATCTAGCAACCTAAAATCCTAACTTCCGTTGGCATAGACTCCTAGCTCAGCATTAATGAATAGGTTCAATATGTTCACGAATCGCCTTAGAATCAACTTCCGCAGGCTAAGGACAATTCGCTCGGTTATGTTCTTTCTAGCAACCTACGACACTTCTGTGGTATAGATTCAGCCATAAATCAGAGACTAAGCGGTCATGCTCTAGCCTAAGCAATAAACACAACAGTAAGCGAAAACCACAAAAGATAAATCCCTATTAGTGTCTAACTCAATGATTCATGGATCCCCTTGAAACCTCAAACCTAACTAATGAACTACTCAGACAAGGAAACAGAGAACAAGCAAAGAGATGAAGAAGACATAGTATAGATTAAGAGAGAAAGGGTTTAGAATTCTTCTTAATAGATGCCAAGATTCTTCTCCAAAGCTTACAATGATCAAAAGCAAAAAATCTGAGTAGAATGAAAAGCGGTATCAAGCGGTGCCGTCAAAGAGGCTAAAAATAGAGTATATATAGGTCTAGGTCGAATTAGGTCAAAATAGGGAGTTTCCAGGGCAAAACATGAAAATCAGAAGTTTCCTTTTTCTTCTCGTCGGCATGCATCGACCGATGCACTCCTTGCATCGGTCGATGGTCGTTTCTCTGGGTGAGTTGCATCGATCGATTGCCGATTCTCTGGGCATGTTGCATCGATCGTTGCTGGATCTCATGTTGGGATTGCATCAACTGGCTGCATCGACCGGCTTCATTTTGTATCGGTCGATTGGGAAATCTCTGATGGTGTTGCATCGGTCGATGCACTGCTTGCATTGACCGATTCTGCTCTTTTCTTCACGGTTCCATGCGTTTTTGCCCTCGTAACTCCAATTTCTTCCTTAAACAACTTTTTACCTGAGATATCTAAAAAAGGACTAAAAGACTCTAAAACGGACTTTGACTCGATAAAACAATTAAAAGAAACACCAAAACGTACGTTAAAAAACGGTAAAAACCAAGTATATCACGAGTGAATGAGCATGTCCGCCAGCGGTGCCAGCAGCTCCTTGATCATAGTCCACGTGGGACATCTAGTGGCCAACAGCATGGGGTGGAAGACATTCCCCCTAATAGTGATGTTAGGGTGGAATATCTTGGTTCTGAAAACGATTTTGGGGGTCCATAAGGGGAACTCCGGCGGGAACCATATGGAGAGGAAAAACAAGCCCCCTTCATAGGATTTGTTAGGGTGTCCGATTAGAGTCGCATGCCACACATATATGTCGTCCCCCACGGGACTCGCCGAGAACCCTACGTGAGGGTTCTTCACAAGGTCGATCAACTGCCGCTTGATCCAGAGATTAGCCATAGAAAGATGAGAGATAACGAAGATGAGAGTTGAGAGATGAGAAGAGCGTGTATTTATAAAAAGGAAAGGGGAAAGAGGAAAGGTCGCCACGAAGCGGTGAAAGTAATAAGGGTGTTACCGAAGCGGTACAACTACCACCAAATTACATTTATTTACCTTCATTTAATTAGCATAAGCATCGGTCAAAACGATAACTGCATGCAGATTTGACATCACGACCAGACGAGGGGACGTAAATAAAATTTAAAAACCGTAATTAATTCCATAAATAAACCGTAAAGAAGCTTTTAAAAATCGTAATTAATTCCTATTTTAATTGATGATTTGATTTACAACCACTTTCAATTTTACTTACCCGAATTGAATACTGATTTGACAGTATATTACGGGTATAACTACCACCGCTTTCTTTTTTATTTACCTTATATTATAATGTTTTAATATAACTGCATGCACAAAAAGAAAAACATTTAAGTTAATGCTGATTTGACCGCCATTACAACATCGACTGCCACTACATCATCGATTATATATAATTTAATTTGAGAATTTGACTATTTCATTTAATGTTTTCTTGTACCTATTCACAACGATTGATTACTCTGATTAGTTCAGCCCAAAAACATCAAAAAGAGTCATGTCCAAACACTACAAGAAAACAGCCTCATTCCAACGCAATTTTACGACGGAAATAATCTGATGTAAAGTACCAACGAATTTGCATCGACTTTACAACGAAAAATATATTCGATGTAAAGTCGTCGTAAATTTTTGTCGTTGTAAAATCTTCCTAATATAAGGACGGTTTTGCATCGATATTACGACGATGTCTAAATTCGTTGTAAATTCGATGTAAAATTACATCGGAATTACGACGAATGTCATTTTTTAGTATTTTGTTGTAAATTCGATGTAAATTTACATCGAATTTACAACGATCAATAATCCATACTAATTTAGGGTATAGGGTTTAGGGCTTACGATGATTATAGGGTTTATTATAAGTTCTATGGTTTTTCATTATTTATCTTGTTTTAACTAAGTTCTACTCATTGTATACAAAAATTTGAGTTTCACAAAAATCAATAACATTATATATTTCATGCATGTTATGGATATACATATAAGAACAAAGCTTATAGATTATTATGCAAGATAAAGAAGCTTTCCAGAAATTAGATTCAATCGTCGGTATTGAATTTGTTGTTTACTAAGAGAAGTCTTGGATGCACAAATATACTTCGTTGATACATTTAAATATTTTGCATTGTAGTTTAGGGTATAGGGTATAAAAAAAAATTATTACGACGGATTCGTTGTAAATTCGATGTAAAATTACATCGAAATTACATCGAATATCATTTTTTAGTATTTCGTTGTAAATTCGATGTAAAATTACATCGGAATTACATCGAATATCATTTTTTAGTATTTCGTTGTAAATTCGAAGTAAATTTACATCGAATTTACAACAATCAATAATCCATACTAATTTAGGGTATAGGATTTAGGGCTTACGATGATTATAGGGTCAATTATAAGTTCTATATGATTGGTTTTTCATTGTTTATCTTATTTTAACTAAGTTCTACTCATTTGTATACAAAAATTTGAATTTTCAAAATAATCAATAACATTATATACTTCATGCATGTTATGGATATACATATAAGAACAAAGCATATACAATATTATGCAAGATAAAGACGTTTTCCAGAAATTAGATTCAATCGTTGTTATTGAATTTGTTGTTTACTAAGAGAAGTCTTGGATGCACAAATATAATTCGTTGATACATTTAAATATTGTGCATTGTAATTTAGGGTATATAGTATAGAATTTTTTGATTACGACGATATTACGACATATTCATAGTAAATTCGATTTAAAATAACATCAGAATTACATTGAATATCATTTTTTTAGTATTGTGTTGTAAATTCGATGTAAATTAACATCGAATCCGTCGTAAAATCGTCGTAATAAAAACACTTAAATTTGCCGCGTGTGGGAAAATTCATATTGGTTGAATTTTTGGTTAAAATTTTACGACGAATTTACATCGAATCCGTCTGATTAGGTATGTTTCTGATTATGTATAGTTGTTCTAGGCTGCACCGAGATTCATAAGCATAAAATATTTATATATTTATGAGAAATATTACATAGAAAATTAAATAAAAAGAAAAAAAACTACTAAATAAACATAAAATATAAAAAAAGACATAAACACAAAAATATTAAAAAAAACATAGTATTTTTAGAAATTATTCCGCCATGGATTCTCTTGTTTCCAACTACGCGCTTGAGCATCGTAGTTTGCCTACTCCCCGCGGTACATTAAGGCGATGTGCTCGATGAACACATCACCATCATTCACCAGCGGGTGAATGAGCATGTCCGCCAGCGTCGCCAATAGCTCCTTGATCGTTGTCCCCGTGGGACATCCGGTGGCCAGCAGCATGGGGTGGAAGACTTTCCCCCTAATAGTGTTGTTAGGGTGGAATATCTTGGTCCTGAAAACGATTTGGGGGGGGCCTGAAGGGGAACTCCGGCGGGAACCATATGGAGAGGAAGAATAAGCCCCCTTCATAGGGATTGTAAGGGGGTCCGATTAAAGTCGCCTGCCACTTGTATATGTCGTCCCCACAGGACCCGCCGAGAACCCTCCGTGAGGGTTCTTCACAAGGTCGATCAACTGCAGCTTGATCCACGAAGCCGTGAAAGTAATGAGGGTGTTACCGAAGCGGTCTAACTACCACCAAGTTACATTTATTTACCTTCATTTAATTAGCATAAGCATCGGTCAAAACGATTACTGCATGCATATTTGACATCACGAGCAGACGAGGGGACGTAAATAAATTTGAAAAAATGTAATTAATTCCATAAATAAACTGTAAAGAAGCTTTAAAAACCGTAATTAATTCCTATTTTAATTGATGATTTGATTTACAACCACTTTCGATTTTACCTACCCGAATTGAATGTTGATTTGATAGTGTATTACTGGTATAACTACCACCGCTTTCTTTTTTATTTACCTTATATTATCATATTTTAATATAACTGCATGCACAAAAAGGAAAACATTTAAGTTAATGTTGATTTGACCGCCACTATATCATCGACTGCCACTACATCATCAATTATATATAATTTAATTTGTGAATTTGACTATTTCATTTAATGTTTTCTTGTACCAATTCACAACGATTGATTACTCTGATTAGTTCAGCCCAAAAAAATCAAAAAGAGTCATGTCAAAACACTACAAGAAAACAGCCTCATTCCAACAGAATTTTGCGATTGAAATAATTCGATGTAAAGTACCAACGAATTTGCATCGACTTTACAACAAAAAATATATTCTATGTAAAGTCATCGTAAATTTTTGTCATCGTAAAATCGTCGTAATATAAGGACGATTTTGCTTCGATATTACGACGATGTCAAAATTCGTTGTAAATTCGATGTAAAATTACATCGGATTTTCTATGAATATCATTTTTTAGTATTTTGTTGTAAATTCGATGTAAATTTACATCGAATTTACAACGATCAATAATCCATACTAATTTAGGGTATAGGGTTTAGGGCTTACGATGATTATAGGGTTGATTATAAGTTCTATATGATTGGTTTTTCATTGTTTATCTTGTTTTAACTAAAATCTACTCATTGTATACAAAAATTTGAGTTTCACAAAAAACAGTAACATTATATAATTCATGTATGTTATGGATATACATATAAGAACAAAGCTTATACATTATTATGCAAGAAGTTTTCCAGAAATTAGATTCAATCGTCGTTATTGAATTTGTTGTTCACTAAGAGAAGTCTTGGATGCACAAATATACTTCGTTAATACATTTAAATATTGTGCATTGTAATTTAGGGTATAGGGTATAGAATTTTTTGATTACGACGATATTACGACGGATTCGTTGTAAATTCGATGTAAAATTACATCTGAATTAACTCGAATATCATTTATTAGTTTTATATGATTGGTTTTTCATTGTTTATCTTATTTTAACTAACTTCTACTCATTGTATACAAAAATTTAAGTTTTCACAAAAATCAATAACATTATTTATTTCATGCATGTTATGGATATACATATAAGAACAAAGCTTATACAATATTATCTAAGATAAGAAAGTTTTCCAGAAATTAGATTCAATCGTCCTTATTGAATTAGTTGTTTACTAAGAGAAGTCTTGGATGCACAAATATACTTCGTTGATACATTTAAATATTTTGCATTGTAATTTAGGGTATATGGTATATAGTTTTTTTATTACGACGATATTACGACATATTCGTTGTAAATTTGATGTAAAATTACATCGGAATTACATTGAATATCATTTTTAGTATTTCGGTTAAAAGTTTACGACAAATTTACATCGAATCCGTCTGATTAGGTATGTTTCTGATTATGTATAGTTGTTCTAAGTAATATTTATATATTTACAAACAAAAAAAATTACATAGAAAATTAAATAAAAAGAAAAAAAATTACTATATAAACATAAAATATACAAAAAAACATAAAAACAAAAACATAAAAAACATAAGATTTTTAGAAATTATTCCGCCATGGATTAATCCATGGCGTACTCTTGTGTCCAACTACGTGCTTGAGCATCGTAGTTGGCCCTCTCCCTGTGGTACATAAAGGCGATGTGCTCGATGAACACATCACCATCATTCACCAGCGGGTGAATGAGCATGTCTTCCAGCACCGCCAGCAGCTCCTTGATCGTCGTCCCCGTGGGCCATCCGGTGGCCAGCAGCATGGGGTGGTAGACATTCCCCCTAACATTGATGTTAGGGTGGAATATCTTGGTCCTGAAGGCGATTTTGGGGCGCCTTAAGGGGAACTTTGGCGAGAACCATATGAAGAAGAAGAACAAGCCCCCTTCATAGGGGCTGTTAGGGGTTCCGATTAGAGTCGTCTGCCACTCGTATATGTCGTCCCCCACGGGACCCTCCGAGAACCCTATGTGAGGGTTCTTCACAAGGTCGATCAACTGCAGCTTGATCCAGAGATTAGCCATAGAAAAATTAGAGATGAGAGATAACGAAGATGAAGATGAGTGATAAAGAAGATGAGAGATGAGAGTTGAGAGATGAGATATGAGAAGAGCGTGTGTTTATAAAAGGGAAAGGGGAAAGGGGAAAGGGGAAAGGTCGCCACAAAGCGGTGAAAGTAATGAAGGTGTTACCGAAGCGGTACAACTACCACTAAGTTACATGTATTTACCTTCATTTAATTAGCATAAGCATCAGTCATAATGATAGTTGCATGCAGATTTGACACCACGAGCAGACGAGGGGACATAAATAAATTTTAAAAACCGTAATTAATTCCATAAATAAACCGTAAAGAAGCTTTTAAAAACCGTAATTAATTTCTATTTTAATTGATGATTTGATTTACAACCACTTTTGATTTTACTTACCCAAATTGAATGCTGATTTGACAGTGTATTACTGGTATAACTACCACCGTTTTCTTTTTTATTTACCTTATATTATCATGTTTTAATATAATTGCATGCACAAAAAGAAAAACATTTAAGTTAATGTTGATTTGACCGCCACTACATCATCGACTGCCACTACATCATCGATTATATATAATTTAATTTGGGAATTTGACTATTTCATTTAATTTTTTCTTGTACCAATTCACAACGATTGATTACTCTGATTAGTTCAGCCCAAAAACATCAAAAATAGTCATGTCCAAATTAAAACAAACCAAGATGAACAATAAGAGTCATAACCAAAAACAAACCAAGATGAAATTGAGAGGAGAGAGGCAAAAATAGTTCAACGCTTTGTTTGCCTCGTGCTTGGCCATGTCGTCCTCGAAGGCTCTCGTTTCCGTTTCCCACCACCCACTTCTTCCTCAACAGGAGCAACAGCCACAGCCTCAGCCTCTTTTGGTTGTCCCTACAAATACCAAGTAATACAACATAGTGGTACCGAAAAATACCAAGTAATACAAATACAATTGAAACCAGATTTTAAAGTAAAATACCTCTTCTCTTTTCGTACGACGTCTACTCCCGTAGGTCCTACTTATCATCTCCTTCTCCATCTTATTTGCCACCTGACTTCTCCCTTCTTTACTTTCTTCTTCTTCTTCTCCTTCTTCTTCTCCTTCTCCTTTCTTCTCACCGTCTTTATCACTTGGTAGAACTCCTCCTTACTAATCTCCTTGTCCTTCTCTTCTTGCCTCTTTTACATATTCTTCAACGGAGTTGAGTCTTGTATCAATGCCATCCATGCAGTCCCTGATTTGGAGAAACAGATCGTTCATACTTTTCTTCAAGCTATGTAGCTGTTCCACAAATCCAACCGGAGCGACATTCTCCGTAGCCACTGCACGATGATGGACCCTCTCCTTATCATCTTTGTGGGCAGCAACATCAATGTTGTATAGCTCTTTCCAGAATATTGGCTTCCCTTCATCTATTAGACACTTCGACCAACTGTCAGGAACTACATCACCGAAATTTGGCTCCTCATACTCCTCAGCCACCATTCGAGCCATCATAATTTGCTCATCCAAGGATGGTTGCAAGATACTATGAATGTCCTATGAATATAAAAAAAAAATACAATTTAAAAACAAGTACATGCTACATAAATAATGAATATGATATAAGATGATTTCCAACCATAGTATCACCAAGTGCTTCATATAGTTCCGATAACGGAAAACCTTTGCGTGTGAATGGTCTGTACTTTTGTTTGCACATATGAGGACAATCCCTCTCTGCTCTTCTAACATCTTCTCTGTATTTGATCTTCAGATTTGGGATTGCCTCGAAAGCTAAAATCTACAAATAACACACGGAATTACAAAGAAAATCATAAAAACCATAAAATGAATACTTATCCACATTCAAAATCATATTATTCACCTCCAACGGAGTAACAAAGCTTGGAAAGGTCCATGAATCTGTTTCGATGACCCCATTGAAATGCTTTATTGTATGATCAATTTCCTTCATATTCACATCGAAGGAAAACCGCCTCCAAGGGAACGTTCAGCACGCTTCAAGATCGTTCACAATTCTCAGAAAAAACGGCTCTATAGATGGTGCTTTCTTTCCAGTCTTCGACTTTCCACTAATTATGCTAGCTAAGAAGTAGACGACACACATCTTCAAGCGATCTGAACAAGGTCGCATCTTGCCGAGCTTTTCTTCAATAGCAGCGATTGAGGGGACAGTTCCTTTCTTAAAATGCCTCAACTTAAACTCATCACTGCCCATTGTCTCATAGTCATCTTCTGGATACGGACGACAGTCTAATCTAGATAAGAGTGCATGTTCTCTGAGGGAATAGCGGATGGGAACACCATTAACAACAAACCAACATTCCTTCCTCTTATTTGTACTTGATGTCCGAAGAAGAAGCATCAACATGCCCATCATCTTATGTGTTGGGTCCATTTTCATGGCCCTATGCATGTGCCAAAAATGCTTGAACTGTGGATGCTCTGTTAACCACATCAGCTCGTCAGCGTTAGGTTTAAGTCCTATAGACTCCAATTTCTCCACTACTTTGTGGATAAAGCACCTTATTCCCAACTTGATTACCTTGTTATACTCAGTTGTACCAAAGAACATCCTCTCAGGTGGTTGCAAAGGCTGGTCTTCCTCCTCGGTATACGTTGGTAGCCGCCACAGCATTAACTAATTAGCCTCAGCATTCTCTCGCGACGGTTTTGGGGGTGAGTTTTCATACATTTCCGGTACCGGATGAGTCTCAATTTCTTCGAGAATAGCCATAACACAAGTTCTACGAAGTTATAACACAATCCATTAGCATTCAAAATCCAACTCTACACAAAAATCGAATTTCATTCTACACAATTACACAAAAATCGAATTCCATTCTACACGAAATTCAAATTTCATTCTACACAAAATCGAATTGTATTCTACAACCCAGAAAAGTAGAACGAAACCCAGAAGAATAAGAAGGACGAACCTGATTTAGAGTTGGGATTTCTAATCCGCAGAAAATCACTACCATTGTCTTAGTTGTACATTTTCGTACCAAATAGGAGGAAAGAACTTTCGAATTGACACAAGTAGATGGGAAGTAGATCGACAATTTTAGGTTTTAATTTGGGGTTTTGCACGATTTCAGCGAATTCGACCCGATAATCGCAGGTCTGGTGTACAATTCGACCTGATATCGCGGGTCTGGTGTATTTTCGCGGGTGGAGTGTGGATATCGCGGGTTTGGATGTGGATATGGCTGGTTGGGTTCGTAATTAACAAAGTTTTTTAAGGACTGACCAGTCTTTTAATGATTAATCGATTTAAAAGAAATTTAATTAAAAAAATTAGTGTTTATAACGGGGCATATAAAAATTCTGCTTTTCTAAGAACATCAGCATTTGCTCCGGTAGAGTAGTTTTGGAAAGCTGAGGTGGACACATCCAAAAGCCTCAAATAGGTGTTTTCAAATATTATAGATTATTCTTTTATTCATCGTGCTTTTTTAAAAAAAAAAAATTAAATACTATATTAATTTCAACCCGAACCGGGGATTGGATATGGTTTACAATCATGAAACCGGACAAAACCGAACCAAAGGGAAAATTGAGAAATCAACAAATCGAACACGTTTACGTCTTCGTGCTTTTGTCTTCCTGCAAGAACGAGAAAAACGAAAACCAGAGCGTATTTCGGAAATCAACAAGAAAATCACCATCCGATCATCTTCTTCTTCTTCTTCTTCTTCTTCTTCTTCTTCTTCTTCACTCTCTGTGATATCGAAGCCTGCGTCATCCATTACGGACCAGAAGGAGAACTTAAGAAATGGCCAGAGGAGAGAGAGAAAGTGAGAGACATTGCTCTGAGGTATAGTCAATTAGACGAAGCCAAGAGACGCAAGAAAAGCGTCATCTTTATGCGTTCCTCAAGAAGAAGAAGATGGAGAATTTGAAGAAGAAGACGAAGAGGAATGTGAATGAATGAAAGTATCCAATCTCTGATCATTACTCTCCCGACCAAATCTCCCAACTGATTCAGTCCTTAGACTTAAACTACTCTAAATTGCAAGAAAGGCGTCGTTTTGTGACAAAACTTTTGTCGAGGCACAGAAACAGGCAAAGACAACCTTGGAAGATCATCATCCTCTCTGAACCATCAAGATCATCATCAGAACCAATCCTTGAATTGAACCCTAGCCAGTTCTCGCCAGTTATGTATAACCATGAAGATGCTACTCTCTCTCTAAAATCCCAACTCTCTGCAACAAATTTCAATCAATTCACCAATTACAAACAGCTAGATTTCTCTAATATAAAAGTTAGAAGCCATTACCTGGTGAAGTAGCTGACTAGAGAGAGTGAAGCTGTTTATGCGTCTGGATTCCTGCAAAACATATGCATTTGTAGAGATTTTGTTTTGAGTTTTGAAGTTGGAACTTTTTTTTCAGTTTAGTACATTATTCATAGATGTATGAACAACCATATATATCTTTAACGAAAACTCAGAAAACATCAATGAAACAAATTATCTAAAAACACTGGAACAAAGTTTCAGATTTTTGTGTGTTCAGTGACAACTCTCAAAAGTCAAAACTACATCAATTGCTATGAATTAAAATATTCCACCTGCAAAGTCAAATCCTTTACTCCTGCATCTTCTAACAAACGTAAGACTTGTAACTTAGTCTCCGTCTTGTCTGAATCAGCTGCTACAAGGAGATGGAGAGTAGCCACGACGTCTGAGTTCGTGAAGCTCCATACATGTAGTCTCTAGATACTACAAACCCCTTTAGTCGTAAGGATGTTCCTCATGGCGACTCTCAGGTCGTGCTCGTGAGCCTTAGGGACTCGCTGCAGTAGAATCTCTGCAGAGTTTCTGAGTAACAGAATGACTGAGGCGATGATGAAGATGGAGAATAGAAAGATTCAGAAGACGCATATAGCCCACTGATGAGTTGCGGGAAGATTGGGAGATATAAGAGGCATATAGCCCAATTGCCAAAGCAGCACAATCAACCAACTTTGAGGTATCAGCATGACGCCTTGCGAGAATAGAAAGATGTGGTATCTTGAACCATGAAGCTTTCAAAATCCTCTTCATAGTTTTCCATCCCTTCCCAACATAGATATCTAATACGTTTTTCGATAATATGCAATCAATCTGTTCGCCCACACGTTCTTTATGAATCTGACAGATCACATATGTAACGTGTGGGCAAACAGATTGATTGCAGAACCCTTACAGACTCAAGTCAGCTCAATCATCATCCATAGCCTAATATCTAGAAACCAATCCTATCTACTTTGGTTTTTTCATCTGCGCATAATCAACACAAGACACACCAAGAAAGAAAAAAAAAAACAATCTTCTTCTTACACATGAATCAGTTCCATAGCCATTCTAATTTATCTCTTCTTAACAATTAGGAGAAATCATCTATTACTATCCACTAGTTTGTATAACGTCCCTAATCCCTAAATCCAAAATTCATCAAACTGAGACTCAAAAAAGCAATTTCTAACCATCCCTTCTTAACAATCAGGAGAGACCATCTCTGACTATTGACTTGTTTGTACAATGTCCCTAAACCCTAAATCCAAATTTTAAAATGAGAAACAAAAGAAAGTAATCGAACCCATTTCTGATCTAGTTGTTTGATCTCGACCCAAATGCATGGAATCTTCTCAAAGCAACCCAAATTTGGCTTCTGAAATTCTCGTTAGAATATACAGCCAAAAACCCCAATTTTTGGACAGAGTAAGGAGAAAACGGGAAAGAACAACGACCCAGTAAACAAGATGCAAAACCCATACTATCCAATTCCACCATTATCTCCGGAAAAATCGATTCTGAGACTCCGATTAAAAACTGGCGAAGAGCTCAGCTAAGATCATCGCAGCTTCGCCGCCGTAACAAAGAGCTTGGAACCGGCAGAGGAAAACCGACGGCTCGAGGAGAGATTTGACAAGACGAGAGAGAAAAAAAAAACCGGTACGATTATGCTGGAGAAATCCAAATAGGTAAGGACCGGACTAGAATCTTGGGTTCTAAACCGAAAATCTAGATTTAAACCGAAGGTTTAGTTGTTAACCGGAAATCGGTTTTAAACCAGAATTCTAGTTTTTAACCGGAAGTTTAGTTGTTAACCGGAAATCGGTTTTTCTGGTATTCTTCATTAAGGTATCGGTTTTAAACCAGAATTCTAGTTTTCGCATTATCACAAATGGTTTAATTTCGAATCTAAAGTTTTTCGTGTGAAAATCAAAAAAAAAATCACAAATCTAAATAAAAAATCAAATCAAATCAAATCTAAATACACATGACATTACCGGTCATTAGTTATTCTCATTAACGAAGAAAGAGTGTGTGTGTGTGTGTGTCAAATTAAGGAAATTTCTTAAGTAAATCTTTTTTTTTGCTAAAATTTCTTAAGTAAATCTTACTAAAATTTTTACTTTAACACAAAATTTACACACAGAGAACAAAGTCATCACCTTTTAGCAGAACAAGCTAGTTCGTGTTTGGTCCTCTGTTCCTTCACTGACATCTGTTGAACACGAAACTTCCATCTCTACAAATACCAAACAGCCACAGAACAATAATCAAACAATCAACAAAAAAAATCCCCAAAAAAAAGACAAACGGGTATCTTCGCTTTTAACCTCTGCAACTCGTCTAAAACGTTATTTCTGAAGCCAATCCTTAACTAAGAAATCAAGAGAATGAAGTTAATGCAGTAACTAAAGTAGACCAAACAATAAATTCATGTCAAAATGTCAACTTCATTCGATATAGTAAAGATCAGAAACAACAGAGAGGACAAAAGTTACTAATAATAGAGGACAAAACCCCTTTAAAATCACAATGTCTGTTAATTACAATCCCAAGAAGTTACTAGACCAAAAACCACCAAGAAACAGTCAAGTTTATAGTCTCAAGAGACGCAAGAAACTTCATACAACTAAAGAGACAAGTTACTAATTATAGAGGAGAGATCAGAATCCTAAGTGAAACCCATATTTTGTTACTAGACCAAAAACCTCCAGAATCGCCTGAAATTAGATGGCTGTGCGAATAGGCCAAAACAAGAAACTTGTCAGAGAGACAGAGAGCAGATCACAATCCTAGTAAAACTCTAATTTTGTTACTAGACCAAAAAACCTCCAGAATCGCCTGAAATTAGACCGTTGTGCAAATAGATCAAACCAATCAACACGTCAGAGAGAGAGAGAGCTACTCTCTGCCATGGAAGGAGGAGGAGTAACAAGGGCAAAACAGAGGAGTCCACCCCACCTGAAAGACCAAATACTGATGTCGTCTCCTTGTTTCAATCCATTAGCCTTGACGATATCGTTCCAACCGCAAGTCAAATTGTAATTCCAGCTTCCTTTCCCTGAATCTTTCTTCATCTCCCATCTTTTCAATATCACACCCCATTTTGCATCCCGTTGATCGAAGAGAATCGCTCCAACTCCCATCTTCTTATCATTGTTGATGTCTTCTTTTATGGTTCTCAACTCGACAGGCGTCAGAAAGTCTTTATGAATTAGTTCGTTGAAAGGCATGGAGAGACGGCTCTCGCCAGGGTTGACATCTGTTTTGAACAGAGTCCTCTCAAAGATCAGCCTCAAGTCGGTTCTCTCTCCCCACTTAACCACAGTTTCGTTCGTGTCTTTCATCAACTGGGTTAGCCACTCAGGAGTCTCTCTCCCTTTCCATGAAAAAGTAGCAACCTTTGCTTTCTTGGATTTGCCACAAAGCTTATTATCTTGTACGGCACGTCTCTTGCGGCTTTTGTTCTCTGTTAGGCATGAAGACAGAGACGATTGGGAATTAGGGTTTCGTGGGTTTCTCATCTTAGTCTTCTCGGACTCAGCCACGATCTTGTAATCTCCGAGAAACGATGAAGAAGACGAAGAAGGCCCGTTAGGGTTTTGTGGGTTTTTCATCACGGAATCAGCCGCGATCGTGTTAAGGTCGAGAAGAAACGTTGAAGAAGAAGAACAAGGGTTTTGTGGGTTTCTCGTCTCCAAATCAGCCGGGATCGTGTTAAGGTCGAGACGAAACGATGAAGAAGAAGAAGCCCCATTCAGATTTTGTTGTGGGTTTTGTCTGGTAACGACCGAAGTTCTTGTTTTTTTCGGGAAGAGATGGAAGATTCTCTTGTCGCGTTCTTCTTCTTCTGCAGAGAGAGTCTTCGTCTTCGTGAGGCGTTTGGATTTTCCATTACGGCGGAGTTCTTGTTCGTACAACATAACGGCGGCATCAACCAAACAACAGAAATTACGCGAAGTAATCTCCTTCTCCGCAACGGCTAGATGATCACTGTAATACATTATCGGACCAAAAACTCAGCAAGAACTTAGAGAGAGCAAAAAAGGAAATTAGAGAGAGAGAGAGAGAGAGCAAAATTGGAATGAGCGAAAGTGTGAGAAAGAAAAATGCCTCTAACGGTAATATATAATGCTTAGGGTTTAATCAATGTGATTTGTATAATTACGAGTTAGTCCTTATTTCGGTATTTCCTTTTTTTATTCGAGGGTGAAGTAGTGAATATTTAGGAATTAGGAAAAGTTTATTTGAGGTTTGTTTCGTTAATCATATAGTTTTGATTAGTCAACATTTGTTTCCCCTTTGCACTGTGAAACTCTCCGTTACGTTTTGTTTGGTTCTCTGTTTGTAATTGCAACTTTTTATATTCATTTCATAATCAATCAAGCTTTTACCTAATAATCCCAATTTTGCTCCATACAATGTGTGATGTAATCCAAATCAAATCGATCACATTAAACCTTTATATTCACAATCACAAAACAAAAGTCTTATCTGGTAAATGCATGCATTGGTATCACAGAGTGCAGACCACCAAACAAAACGTTCTTACAGCCTCAGAAGCAGCCATGATTATTACTCAAGAACTACTAAGATTCACTCACTCCACATTCCAACAGAAATCTCTTGTACTCAAGCTCTACTCTGCTATATGCTTCATTCACTTCATCTGTAGCTTCCTGATTCGCTGAACCGACCTGCATATGCAGTTAGCTTCTTTAACAACCGAAGCAAAATCTGCAAAACGAATGTAATTACTCAGAACTTATGTATGTAACTGACTCTGTATTCTGGCGACGAATCATGTTCATCAGAAGCAAGCGGCTCGTCCCAATCACTCAATGCTGTTCTCCACCTTGTTCTTTTGGACCCATGGTGATGACCTCGTGATGTTTTCCTGGAGATTATCGTGTGTAGCGTCCCAATTATGCATACGATGCAGAACACAAGAGCAGGAAGCAGAGAAGTGAACAAACCACCTGTGTTTAACTGAAGAGAGAAGAGTATTCAATGCTAAGCTTAATCAAGATCCAAAAAGAATTTAATGAAAGAGTTTAGACTAACACCACTGAAGCCTCAGTTAAACTCATGGATCCAAACACAGTAAGGAAACCGAATCTACTCAAATGAATCCAACAAGACAACATGAATATGAAAGCAAAACTCAAGCCTTTTGCACTCCTAATAGCTCAAAAGGGTAATGGTAGAAGAGAAATGTTCTTACATGAGGAAATTTATGGTGTTGGTGCCCTGAAAGATTGTCTACAGTGCTCGCAGTTTCACTGTACTTCTCTTCCTGGCGTAAATCAGGTAACTCCTCAATGGTTTTCTGTCAATACTCATCAATTTTCCAAAGACTAATGAAAGTCAGGATCTTCTTAATTCAGATAAAACCATTCAACGACAAAACAAACTTAAAATACCATCTTAGAGTCATCTATGACAGAAGAAGGAACAGCGTCGTGCTTCGCTTCACAATTAAGGTCATCAAGTCTACTATTTTCTTCAGGGTTTTCTACTGATACTCCATATTGCTTCAGAATATATCTCAAGGACTCGCTTCTGCAACATTAGAGAGACTAATTCTATAAAACAAAACGCCAAAAAAGTTCCTCTTCTGGAGAAGAAATTTTGATTTTGGTCATGCAATTACACTAATGAGTAGATGAATATATCATTAACCATAACCACACAATTCTTATCATAACTGGCTCAAATCCAACACACAATTCAATCGAGCAATTCGGTGTCAATGAAGGAAAAAAACTCACTAAAGAGTGGTGAAGTTGAAAGACTTTTTTCGCTTAACACAATTGTGCACACAGAGAGAAAACAAAGCCATCACCTTTTAGCAGAACGAGCCAGTTCCTGTTTAGTCATCTGATCCTTCACTGACATCTGTTGAACACAAAACATCCATCTCTACAAATACCAAAACAGCCACAGAACAATAATTAAATAAAAAACCAAACATGAATTCCGAGAAAAGACAAAAGGAAATGGGTTATCTTCGCTTGTGACCTAACCTCTGCAACTCGTCTAAACCGTTTACTTCTGAAGCCAATCCGTAATCTCAAGGAGGAGCCGAAAACGACCCAAGATTCATTGATCAACGAAGCAGCTCCAAGGTGCAAACTTGCCATAGACCCAGAAATCTGAGACGAAATGAGAAAGATTTGGAGAAGAAAGGACCAATGTTCGACCACAGAGAAGACATTGTCTTTGTCTTCATTTTGCTTCGTCTTCATCTGAAAAGAAGAACACAATGGTCCCCAGTTATCGTTTCTTCGCCCATAGAGACAGCTCGAGGACTCACTGGATTCACCAAAACAGAGGGTCCCCAATTCCTATACGAACCAATCCGATCACAATTTTCTGAAAAGGACGTCTCTTTTGGAATACATTTCTGAGTAAAAAATGTAAAAGGGTTGTTTTAGTAACGAGTTAAATCTGTGGGGCTATGTGTAATTTATAAATAGTATAGGGATTGTTATACGCACAGCGAGTAAAATGCTTCAAAAGCAAAAAAAGCGCAATCATGAGATTTTGCAGATGGCGACGTCTTGCTTTTTCCGCCATGAATCACGCGCGGATTCTCGACATCCACGCGCCTATTCCCTTCTTCATCTTCACGCGCATCTTCGTCAGCTCCTCCAACAATGGCTGCGATTTCACTCTTACTTGCCCTGCTTCTCCTCTCGGAGAGATCTTCCTCCCTTCGGAGATGCTCGGCGGAGAAGAGATACGTATCGGCGCTGGGAGACGGAGGGATGAGAAACCGTAATGCGAGAGTCGCATTGGAAGCTTGGAATTTCTGTAACGAAGTCGGCGACGAAGCTCCTTCAATGGGAAGCCCTAGACTCGCCGATTGCGCCGATCTCTCTTGCCCGATCCTCGCAGGTATCATTGTTCGATATTGATTTTTCCTGGAAGAAGATTTTAGCTACAAAGTCTGGATTTTCAAAATCTTTAGTCAAAAAAAGTCTGGATTTTTAAGCTGCATTTGTTGATTTTGCAATTTTCTGCATTTGATTGTGTATATGAATGCTGAAATTGTTTCTGTGACCATGTAGGAGAGAAGTTTCAAAATGGTTAGCTTATAAATGTTGTTTCTGTTTCTTGGCTTATTTGTCTCTGAGTTGCTCTCTGCTAATGTGTAATCATTGTGTTTGCCTCTTAGACTATCTGGACCGGAGGCTTGATAGTGATGTGAGCAAGTGTGAAGTGCGCCATTGGGTAAACGAAACAGACAACGAGTTAGCAGCTGGAGATAAGTTTCCAGTTTCTGGCTTCACATCTTATAAAGATCCTGACCTGTTTGCGAGCGAGAAAGAACGGTTTTTAGGATCTTTGTGCAAGATACATGACACTGAAGAGCCCTGGTATTTCTGGATGATAATGCTTAAGAATGGGAACTTCGACAAGAACTCTACGCTCTGTCCTGAGAATGGGAGGAAAGTCGGTAAAATAGTTACCGGAAGAAATTTCCCGTGTTTCGGTCAAGGTTGCATGAACCAGCCGCTTGTTTACCATAACTACTCGAGAGTTATTGCTGATGAGAAGGGGATAATGCATTTGGCTGGAGGGTTTAATGGAACATATGACCTTGATGCTGATTTGAGCAAAGGAGCTGGGACAAGATCTTTCTTTTCTGTTTCATGGCAAAAGAATGTACAAAGCGGGAGCTGGGTTTTCTCGAATTCATTGACGACTTCCAAAAAATACCCATGGCTCATGTTGTACCTGCGTGCGGATTCCGCAGATGGTTTTAATGGTGGTTATCACTATAATGGCCGTGGCATGATGAGAAAGGTTTGTGAGTATATGTTTCTATTGATCTTGCATACCGAAAAGCTTTCTTCTTTTTCTTGATCCTCTCGGTCCGACTATAAGATATGTTCTGTCTCCTTTTGTATGCTTAGCTACCAGAGTCTCCAAACTTCAAAGTGAAGCTGACACTTGATGTTAAACTCGGTGGAGGACCCAACAGCCAGTTTTACCTGATCGACATTGGAAGCTGTTGGAAGAACAATGGTTATCCATGTGATGGAGACGTTTTGACGGATGTAACCAGATACAGCGAGATGATTATTAACCCCGCAACAACGAGCTGGTGTCGACCAGACAATTTAGTGTCATGTCCTCCATATCATACAAGTCCCTCGGGTAAGATCATACACAGGAACGAGACATCCCGGTTCCCATATTCTGCTTACCATCTATATTGCACCCCGGGAAATGCAGAACACGTAGAGAAACCATATGATATATGCGATCCATACAGCAATCCTCAAGCACAAGAATTGATCCAAATTCTGCCTCATCCAGAATGGTCGGTCCATGGATATCCCGAGAAGCAAGGAGACGGTTGGATTGGGGATTCAAGGACTTGGGAGCTCGATGCTGGAGCTCTCTCAAGTCGTCTATACTTCTACCAGGTAAGCAAGATATTCAATATCATGTCTCAGACTTGGATTTGTCCTGAAACTAATCTTGTCTTTGACGATAGGACCCAGGAACCAAACCAGCAAAGCGAGTGTGGACGTCGATCAATGTTGGTACAGAAATCTATGTTAGCAATAGACAAGAAACTGCAGAGTGGACAGTGAGTGACTTTGATGTGTTGGTTCCAGAACAAAAAGCTCATCAAGGTTTGTAGCAACACAACTTGTTTGTAGCTTTTGCTTCTTTCTTTTTTTTCTCCATTTGCTTCCTTGATTTGTTTCTTCTCAGTAAGTATTTATTTTTCTGTCAATAAAATTTACAGGCTCATTTGCCTCAATTAGATGATCTCTTTGTTTTAGGGAATAATTGGGAATTTTTTTTTTTTGATAATAGATTAAATCTTTCTAAATTAAAGTCAATAAATCATTGTATTTAGATTTTATGGTTAAGGGTTTATATTCTCATTTTTTGTGCAAATAGCTTTATAATTTGGTGAGCTTGTTACACAAAAATATAGGAAAAGGAGTAATTTTCTCTTTTATTTTGTTGGAAAAAAAAGTGTGTGTATTATTGTGTTACTAAATTTAGGCCCGACCGGTGGTGTTTACTTTATGAAAACGTGTTGCCACAGTAGGTTCAAACACAACTTCTGCATCCTTTTAACTCTTCATTAATACAACCAAGTGGTCTGAGTATAATTGCAAGAAAAGCAATAATTTTTATAGGGATCGATTAAAAGAACAGAACAAAAAAATGTAAATTCAACCTAGCTAAGATAAATTTTTGGTGGTATAACTATATAAAGCTTTGGAAACTTTTTCGAGGCATCATATTTTTTTTAATTAATTAAGTGTTGATAATAATAAAAAAAAGTTTTTAAATCTATATAGATACAATCATGGATCTTCTTTTTTTTTTTCTTTCTTCTGAGCCAAACTGTTCCAATAAAATTGATCAGATATATGTTGAATCGGACGACGTACGTGATTTCAAATTTTTTTATTATGTTAAAAAATTCTAAACCCCCTATTAGACCATATATAAATTGTTAGATTGTGGATGGAATCTATCTTAATCGCTAAAACTCTATTAGAAGAAACAAATTCGTAAATATTGCTGATTTTTTTAAAAAAATCTTAATTAATTTCTAGGCTGTTGTGAAACATCATGTCACAATAATTTGACTGACTTAAATTGGTAACTTAGTAATATAGAAAAAGGATTTGGAGTTTGTTGTGATTAACAAAGGAAAGTAAAAACAAAATTTACTTAAGGAGAGAGAGAGAGAGGAAATAAAAACTAGGGCAAATAAATTAGGAGATGCATCAACAACGTCAACGTCTACTCTCTCTCTCTCTCTCTTTCTCTTCTGCAATAATACAATTTGCGTGTCACTTTCAAACCCTAAATTAAGCCTGCAATTTCACCTTTCTCTTTAATTTTCCTCCAAAGGAATCTTCAAATCTTGATAGTCTACTTGCGTGCCAAATAATAAATTATGTATATGATCAAAAGTTACATGATATATGGTATGGTTATCTCAACTTTTAATTTCAGATTTTTGTTTGGGTATGTTCTCACTTTCTTGAAAGAGTGATACATGCGTACTTTTACGTGGAAGTTATGTATATGTATGAAGGTTTGTAAAATAAAAGGCTAGGTTAGTAATATAAATCACATATGTCTAATTAAAACATTGATAACCAATGAGTGGTGGTACAATGACAAATTCAGAATGGTGCATATTTTTTTGGGAAATTTGAAAAAACTAAAGACAAAATAACTCACCTATTGTCCTTAAAAAAATACGAAATTACAAACAAAAAAAAAGAAATATCTATTGAAATATCGTTTTTGGGAAAATCAAAATTGAAAAAATATTTTTTTTTCCTTGTTCTACGAAATTCATAATTCATATTCTAGTTTTACGATTTTGTGGAATATATGTTCTGCTATTTGTTCTATAATCTACCAAATTTAGAATATATATTAATTCTAACGCTTGCTCTATGTTCTACTAAACGTTATAATACGTTTTTTTCGATTTGTTTATATTCTACCAAGTTTTGAATACATATTCTAGTTTTTTCTCAATATTCTACCCATATATATCTGACAAAAGTAAACATATTTGTACACAAGTGCTATATATATACATACTATTTTTTCATATATACATATAAATCTTGAGAAAATCTTAAAAAGAGAGAGATAGTTCAATGGGTTTGAAGTACCAAACTCATGCTAGCTAGCTTGCAGACTTGCAGTTGCAGTTTTGGTCAACAAGTCTTTCGATTACTGAAAAAAAAATCTGAAAAATAGTCCTCATAGGGATGAAAATTGTTGTTTTCTTACCTTCACATATTGAGTTTTATATACCATTGTGGAGATTATTAAAAAAAAAAAATGTCATCTGTGTATTTTAGACCGTTTGCTTGCCACATGTAATTTTAAAGGCAAGAATCTATTTTTACTGGTCGCAGTTTTACAATGTTCTTTAATAATATTTTTATACTTTTGGTTTATATTACTTTTCTTATGGATGGACTATTTTAAAGCCCTAAAATCGCCAATCTAATTTATAATTAAATAAATATTTCTTTTTGTTTCACATATTTTAGTAAAATCTGCTTTTCTTATAACCGAGAGCTTATGAACCTAAATTTAAACTAATCTCTATAACTTTCGAAAAAAATCGAGTAGTTTTGTCATTCAAAACATTCATAATTAAAATTATAATGGAGAAGACTCAAATCCAATCCCTCAATCTCAGGATGAATCAACCACAAAACAAATCCAATCCAACATGAATAGGCCTTAGATTTTTTTATTGTTTAAACGCCATTTTTTTTTTTTACCATAAAACAAAATATTTGACCGCCAACTAGACCACATAAATCATAGTAGTGAAAATTAGAATCACGATACATACTTATATTAGAAACAAAATAATCAAGTTAATACTTTAGAGTATTTAAAAAATGTAATTCATATTACTTTTAAACGTGTGGTTTCTAACAGTCCGCTCAAAATTATTATTTTTATTTGTTCATTAATTTTATTATTCCAATCTAAAATCTTTATTCAAGATTTTTGATTTTGCGAACCATTTTCAAGTTGACAATTAGCAGTCCAAAATTTGACATTAATTCCTAGTCATCCATAACCATTTTTTTTTTATAAATATAGCATTCGCATTGGGAGCCATAAACGCAACCGCAGTCGTATTCTCTCTCTCTGGACGTTGGAAGGTGAGCAAAGAAAGAAACGTCTACAAATAGACATATTGAGTGGGAAGCTTAGGGTTTTTGAAGAGAAGAGGATTTGGGTTTGTTTTTGGGATTCTAAAAAACTCAAAAACTTTCTTCTTTTTTCTTTCTTTTGTCTTGTAATCTTTTTCTTATAAAGGACAGAGATAGAGAGAGAGAGAAGAAAAAAGAGAGAGAGAGAGAAGAAAGAGAGTTTTCCGAAAGCTGAATTGAGTTGGGTGAAGCAATTCTCAGGTCTGCCTGTCATGTCCTTACTTCTTCTCTTAAAGGGAAAACACTTCTTGATCTCATCAAGTTCCCATCTTTGTACACATCTCTTCATTCAAAAACTCTACATTTATATCTCATATATATGCAGATTCCAAACTTATTAATAATTCTTTCATCATGGGTTTTTCTTTTCTTGACCTTGCCTGTCCCTTCACATACCTAATTCTCAAAATTTTGAAGAAAAAAAAAAATGTTTTTGTTTTTTCTCTTCTTCTGTTTGATACGTTTCCCAAGAAGAAGAGGAAAAAAAGAGAGATCATAAGAGTTTTTTTTTTGTTTTGTCATCAGATTAGGATAAAGATTAAGTTTCTCACATGTAGATCTCTGCAAGATTTTGTTTCCTTTCTTGTCAGCTAAAGTGAAGTCTTTGGTAACTTCAGTTTCATGTGCATCAGTGCCTTCTCCATTCTTCTTCAATATCAGTTTGATTTGTTTTCTCTCTCCATATTTCTACTCTTCTTTTTGTTTTCTTGGTTAATTTTTTCTCCAAAAAAAAAATTACTTTGAAAAAAACCAAAAAATTAATGCCTTCATACAACAGATTAAAGATCGATGATTTTATAAACCATCTGTGTAAGTATGTAAAATCTTCCAGATCTAAGTCAAATTATGTATGTTTGTTTGCCGTTTGAGCCCGTGAAGCCTTTCAGATGTTTATTGAAGAGAGAGAGAGATAGATAGATATAGAGAGTACAAGGGATGGGTCAAAATAAATTTTAATGTGGGTACCAAAAAATCATGTAATCATGTAAAATAAATTCATTTATTTCATGATGAGAAGGTTTATTTTTTGTTTTTGGATAATTTCCTGATGAGATGTTATATTGTTTAATAAACACATATATATATATATATATGTATATGTTAGTACATGAGATCTATAGAAACATATTTAAGAAGAATTACATGTAATATGTATGAATTATGTTGCATAATAATGTTCTTATGTATTTAGTAAAAGATTTGAACAAAATTTTAAACTCTAGTTCCAGCTTCGCATCAGATCCAATTGATTCTTATCTGTCCTTGAAATCAATCAAGAACATCCTTAATTTATTTTCCCAAGAAAGTTGGATACAAAAAGAAAACTCTTTTTTTTTTACAAACCCCTAAAATTGAGTTTTGTAAGTATTAAAATATATTAATTCAAACCCTAGCTTTAGGGTTCTTTTCTGGTAATACTCATTTAATTTATATTTTTTACAGTATGTCAATCATTTTGTGTGTTTGTTAAACAGTATTTATCTTTATCAATAATGTCCAAATTTGAGCAATTCTTAGTGTCTTTATATATAAAAACTTATTTATCATCTTGTTTGATGTTTATAATGAAGGATGGGAAGAGGAAAGATAGAAATCAAGAGGATAGAGAATTCGACAAATCGACAAGTGACCTTCTGCAAAAGAAGAAATGGACTTCTGAAGAAAGCTTATGAGCTTTCAGTCCTCTGCGATGCAGAAGTTGCCCTCATTGTCTTCTCAACTCGTGGTCGTCTCTATGAGTATGCCAACAACAAGTAAGTAGTAATCTCTTTCTTTATATATAAATCTTTTAGTCAAATAGTAATTAATTACAAGCATTAGAGCTATATCAAGAAACCAGGGTTTAGCAACAAAAACGAATATGACTACTCTAAGTTAAGCTTTTTTTTTGCTAACCGTATATGATCTATATATAAATTTCGCAATATTTTTGCATTGTTTTGTGTATGGGTATTTTCTTGAAAAAAATTGATGGAAAATAATAGAGGTAAGATATATATATAGAAGAAATTGAAATGCAAACATGAGACTTTTCTAGGTGTACAGTACTGGTTTGAACCATATTTTTAAGAAATAAAATCTAGACTATACTATATGAACAACCAATACGAACTAACAAAAGTACATATTTTAATTTCAAGAGTCTCATAATATTTACTTTTAGTATACTTACATATGCATACCAATATATATAAAATGACAAAAGTAAACATATATACACAAGTACTATATATATATATACATACTATTTATCATATATACATATAAATCTTGAGAAAATCTTAAAAAGAGGGAGATAGTACAATGGGTTTTAAGTACCAAACTCATGCTAGCAAGCTTGCAATTGCAGTTTTGGTCAACAAGTCTTTTTATTTTTATTTTTTTGCTTTGTCAAAGTTTTTCTTGGAACTTAACACAATTGTGCAGCGAGAGATGTGTAGTTTGTACTCTTCTTTCCTCTTTCATCTTAAGCAGATCAGATCTATTTCATCATGTCTTTACTTTCCCTTTTTAGCTTTTTCATCTTATCAATTCGATTTCCTTTTATAAAATCTTAAAGTCACTTCAACAACATTTTTTTACAGGACACAATGATCATAGTGATGAATTTCTTTTGTCTTTATATATTGTTTGTTTGCCAATGTTATATGCAATCTATATATATATATATATATGATAATCTGATTACTTAAGCCAATGCAAAAAAACCCATCAATGTAATCCGATTTAGATCCATAATTATACCAATGCAAACTTTTGGACATATCAGTTAAAACCTCCATACTAGAAATGTTCACTTAGAATCGGCTCAAAACGATTGCTTCTTTGTATTTACGTTTGCGTTCGCAATTTCATGATATGAATATCACATTCACTATAACATGGAAACCACAAACAATCTTGGCCTTCTTCTTTAGACACTAACTTCTTGAGTTGTTAAGGAGAAACATGAATTGGATGGTTATTTTGTGACAGCATAAGATCAACCATTGAGAGGTACAAGAAAGCTTCTTCTGATGGCACCAACACTCACTCTGTCCAAGAAATCAACGCCGCGGTTCGAGTTTCTTTCCATCTCTCTATATATACTTCATTAACATCATATACATATATATGTTCTTACTGTGATGGTGCTTACACTGTACAGTACTATCAACAAGAATCTGCAAAGCTGAGGCAACAGATCCAAACGATTCAGAATTCCAACAGGTTTTTATGACTTATATATGTCTCTGGTGGAAGTATATATATATATATATATATGTATGTATATTGATTGTAACACATTTTTAATAACGTTTGTAGGAATCTGATGGGAGACTCTCTGAGTTCCTTAAGTGTCAAGGAACTAAAACAGGTTGAGAATCGCCTTGAGAAAGCCATCTCCAGGATCAGGTCCAAGAAGGTATATACATAGCTACAACATCTTATAAGACTCTTCATTGTATATACCAGTTTCCTGAATATTCTAAATCTGATTCGTGTTCTTGCGAGATACAGCATGAGTTGCTTCTAGCTGAAATCGAAAACTTGCAGAAAAGGGTAAATGATGCTCTAAATTTCTAGTTAAAATTACATACCTTTTTTTTCCAATACTTTCTTGTGAAAATCTTTGAGCATGGTATATTCTACAGGAGATTGAGCTTGATAATGAGAGTATCTACCTCCGAACCAAGGTAAAAACAGATATATAATGTGTTTGCTAATTCAATAGTCACATCAATCAATATAGCTAATTGTTATGCTTTGATAACAGATAGCAGAAGTGGAGAGGTTTCAACAACACCATCATCAAATGAATGGAACAGAGATCAACGTGATCGAGGCCTTAGCCGCTCGCAATTACTTTGCTCATAGCATTATAGCTAGTGGTTCTGGATCTGGAGCTGGCCATGGATGTTCTTACTCTGATCCGGACAAGAAAATTCATCTCGGATAATCTCTTGGCGAAAAAAAAAAAACGAGCTGCAATAATGGCTTAATAAAGCTATCTGCATTCTGATGAAATCCTCTGCTCAGATATGTCTCTACATAAAATATGTTTGTTGTTATTGTAATTTAAAGTACAATGACGGTATTGATCCTTCAAGACTCATTGAGAATTTGTGTTTGTGTAATGATGAAGACATACTCTTGCTTTTATTGTTACATATCAAATCTAATTACTATGGTATTTGATTTAGTGATTGAAATGATTATAGAACAGAGCATATATACATATATGATGGTTAAAGAACAGAGCATTTTTTGTTGAGTTCGTTACGCAACGAAGCAGTCTCTCTCTCGGCTTTGTTGAGTTGTTCTCTTAGCCTCCTGATCTCATCAGAAGATAGTTTCTGAATTTCTGTCATCTTTTTCTCGGTTTCTTCTCTCGCTACCTGTGCCTTAGCTAATTGCTCCTTCACATCCTTCAATGATTCCTTCAGCTGATTAGAGATCTAACCGGAGACAACAAAACCAACATATGACGATTATATATTCATATACACATTACATTAACCGATGAATGAGTTGAAAGTTACCTTCTCTTTTATTCCCTCGAGCATTTCTTTGTACGACTTGTCTACTTCCTTCTTCACTTGGGATATCTCTTGTTTCGAAGACCGACCCTTCATTTCTTCAATCTGCTTCTGCTTTTCCTCGAACGTGGCCTCGTTCTCCTGAGAAGGAGATGAAAATTTAACTCAGATCAACACAAAACGAAAATGTGAAATCTTGTTTTGTAAAAGAATCTATCTTTTCACCCTTAGCTCAAGCAATAAGTCAGCCATAAAAGATTTTCCATTGTTCTTCTTTGAGATTTGCTCGACGAGGTTAAGAAGATCCTGGACTTGCTTGTCTTTCTTGCTTTTAGGGGTATTACGCCTATTGTCGAACAACACCTTACGGTCATCACATTCCTTGAGAATTTCCTAGAAGCAATTATAAGATGCAAGAGATTCTTAGTTTTACTAGAATGTTAAACCGCTCTTGCGCAAAGGTTTCAGGAAAAAATATTTATTAAACCGACCTGAAACTCAGGACACTCTTTCAAATAGCCATCCAGAGTCTCTCCATCATCATCAAGTGCGTCTCCATTGGTGAAAACAACAATCATATAATCAACAATTTCATTCCCGAAAAGGATCTTTAATGTGCGAAGCGTTGATTGTTCCTCTTCTGTTAACCGATTCCTCACAGAGAAAACCAGAAGCACTGCATCTATACCATCTCTAGCCAGACGTAAGCATCTAACGATTTCTCTGATGGTAAAATCTTGCGTCGAGGAAGCACTAAACAGACCTGAAAGCACCATTTATTTAATCTCAATGCATGTTTTAAGAAAATGTGCGATTTGATGATAGATACATAATTATCTCACCAGGAGTATCGATAACATTGACTTTCTGGCCATTTGGTAGCTTGGATTTATGTAGCTTACACTCTTTGGTAATGGATCTTCCTCCTGCTTTTGACAGGAACTTAGTTTCTCCTAGGATGCTATTTCCAGTTGCACTTTTACCATTCCCCGTTCGACCGAGCAGGACTAGAGTTCTTTCATGTTTCCAATCAACTTCCACATATACTTCACTTGAATCACAAGGCATTGCTTCCATTCTGTCAAATCCAAAAGACAAGTCAAATGGTTCTTGAAATGAACAAAAGAATAGAGAAAAGAAACAAGAACTCAAGAGAAACTTACCTGAGAAAAGCTCAATACAACTGTGTATCCCAAGTAAGAAAGCAAGAAAAGAGTTTATAATTTATAGAGACAAAACAGAATATTCATTAGACAATTCGAGAAAGAAAGCATACATAAAGTGAAAGTTAAGAATAACGGTGAGAAGATCTCTAAAGTAAGAATATAAACCACAAGGAGTGAACAAGCAAGGAATCTGAGAGAAAGACAACAATCTTTACCAATTTGGTGATCCAATCGCACTGCTATATTCTTTTTTTTTTTGTTTTTATCCTTTTACCTTGCCTGAAGGAAGAGCCTTGAAGCTGCCAGTATGATTGGCCAATAAGAACTGAAAATCTCATTTGAAAGATTAATGGATTTGAGAGATCTTTTTGTTAGGCATGGTTTGGCAAATAGGAAAGAAACGAAATTAAAAAACGATAAGAGCAAGCAGACTGATCCCGTGATCTGAAAAGGCATTAATAACTAAGCTTTTGTCAAATTAAATTTAGAAACAAATGGTTGAGGGATTTTCACAATCACCTGAAAAAGAGACTAATCCGAGCTTGTTAGTTCCCTAAAAATCTCTGTCTCAGGCTCTGAATCTTTTTGAGTGACTGTTTCTTAGCTTCTTTAACAGTTTGGGAAATTAGTGTAATGAATCTAAGGAAATCTAACTATATCTCTGTGGTTGTAACACATTTTTATATTAATGTTTTAGGAATCTGATGGGAGACTCTTTGAGTTCCGTAAGTGTCAAGGAACTAAAAAAGGTTAAGAACCGCCTTGAGAAAACCATCTCCAGGATTAGGTCCAAGAAGGTATATAGCTACAACTAGTGATAGAGTTACCGACCAGGACTAGAGTTCTTCCAGATTTCAACGCCATTGTTTCCAATACGTCAAACCCCAAAAGGAAAAGTCAATGGCTGGTTCTTGAAAGGAGATTTTGCAAAAATTGTCAGATTCATTAGCACGTTGTCACTTTTGAAAACCTTAGTAAAATGTAACACTTTTTCTATTGTTCAATCCAAATTTACCCTTATACAGTACGTCGTACGATAATGGACGGTACACGATGTAGCAATATGAAAACCTTAGTAAAATGTAGCACTTTTTTTACTATTCAACCCAAATTTACCCTTATACAGTACAACGTGTACGATAATGAACGGTACACGATGTAGCAATAAGGGGGTAAAATCGATTTTTCACCAAAAAAAGTGACAAATATTTTTAACATTTTAAGAAAGTGTCTAAATACTAATGAAACTTCAAATAAGTGACAATCAAATAAGTGATAATTTATGCAATTTTCTCTTCTTGAAATGACAAAAGAAATAAGAATTCATTATTCTTTAGCATAACATACCTGAGAAAAGATAAACACAATTGTTTATTGGGATTACTGCAAAATAACCCATAACTTTTATTTTTTTTGCAAAAATAACACTCAACTTAAAAAATTGCAAGTCAATCAATAACCTTTATTTTGTTTGNAAAGGAGATTTTGCAAAAATTGTCAGATTCATTAGCACGTTGTCACTTTTGAAAACCTTAGTAAAATGTAACATTTTTTCTATTGTTCAATCCAAATTTACCCTTATACAGTACGTCGTACGATAATGGACGGTACACGATGTAACAATATAAAAACCTTAGTAAAATGTAGCACTTTTTTTACTGTTCAACCCAAATTTACCCTTATACAGTACGACGTGTACGATAATGGACGGTACACGATGTAGCAATAAGGGGGTAAAATCGATTTTTCACCCAAAAAAGTGACAAATATTTTTAACATTTTAAAAAAGTGTCTAAATACTAATGAAACTTCAAATAAGTGACAATCAAATAAGTGATAATTTGTGCAATTTTCTCTTCTTGAAATGACAAAAGAAATAAGAATTCATTATTCTTTAGCATAACATACCTGAGAAAAGATAAACACAATTGTTTATTGGGATTACTGCAAAATAACCCATAACTTTTATTTTTTTTGCAAAAATAACACTCAACTTAAAAAATTGCAAGTCAATCAATAACCTTTATTTTGTTTGCAAGAATAACCCTCAGCTAAAAACAATGCAAGTCAATCCCCCCACCTCCAAAATCAACCGCAATACTGCATATGGTCGTGTATATAAGACCGTATATTGACCACCAAAACTACGTCGTTTTGGGCAAACTAATTAAACAAAAGTTTGTAAAATGGAATTTGAACCCTTCACCTCGAGGATAAATCACATGCACCCTACCAACTATGCCAACAAAGTTAATTGTAAAAATTCAAACATATATATTTATAAATACCCGAAAAACCTCGAAAACCCCAAAAAATCCGAAAACCCAAAAAACCCGAAGACCCCGACCACAAAGTTATTAAACTGAAGCAAAATTCCCGAATCGAATCAAAATTCCCGAACCGAACCGAACCCTAACCGAAAAACCCGAAAACCCCGAAAACGCTGAAAACCCGAAAAACCCGAAAACCCAGACCGAAGGAAAATTCCTGAACCGAACCGAACCTGAACCGAAATCCCCAAATTTTGGTTCGGGTCCGGGAATTTTCCTTCGGTTCAGAGTTTTCAGGGTTTTTGGGGTTTTCATGGTTTTCGGGTTTTTCGGTTCGGGTTCGATTCAGTTCGAGAATTTTGCTTCGGTTCGGGAATTTTGATTCGGTCCTGGAATTTTGTGGTCTGGGTTTTCGGGTTTTTTTGGGGTTTTCCCAAACTGAACCAAACCCGAACCGAAAAACCAAAAAACCCCAAAATTTGAGGTTTTCGGTTCGGTTTCGGGAATTTTCCTTCGGTTCAAGGTTTTTGAGGTTTTCGGGGTTTTTGGTTCGGTTCGGAAATTTTGATTTGGTTCGGGAATTTTGCTTCGGTTTAATAACTTCGTGGTCGGGGTTTTTTCGGGTTTTTTTGGGTTTTCAGGTTTTTTGGGGTTTTCGAGTTTTTCGGGTATTTATAAATGCATATATGTTTGAAGTTTTACAATTAACTTCGTTGGCACAGTTGGCATGGTGCATGTGATTTATCCTTGAGGTGAAGGGTTCAAATCTCCATTTTACAAACTTTTGTTTAATTAGTTTGCCCAAAACGACGTAGTTTTGGTGGTCAATATACGGTCTTATACGACTATACACGAACATGGACAGTATTGCGGTTGATTTGGAGGTGGGGGGATTGACTTGCATTGTTTTTAGCCGAGGGTTATTTTTGCAAAAAAAATAAAGGTTATTGATTGACTTGCAATTTTTTTAGCTGAGGCATGGGTTATTCTTGCAAAAAAAATAAAAGTTATGGGTTCATTTGCAGTAATCCCTTGTTTGTTACAAGTGAGAAAGCAAATGATATAGTTTGTGATTTAAAGAAGGGATTCTTTGCTATTTTGTCACTTTTTCAAAACTCTTTTAGTTTTTTAACATTTTCTAAAAACTGCTTACGGATTTAACACTTTGTGTACTGTACACCGCTTGACTTTACATTCAAACCCATGTACAGTACCGCGAGAAAGCAAGCGTGTACAGTACACATGTGTATCAACATGGGAGTAAAATCGTCATTTTGTAAGGGAAAGTGTTAGATCATTTTATGGGTTTTGGAAAGTGTTAGATATTTAAGAGAGTTTTCAAAAAGTGATTCTGTGTGCAAATACTTGTTTAAAGAATAACTGTGAGAAGGTCTATACAATAAGAATAAAAACCAAAAGGAGTCATCAAGCAAGGAATCTAAGAGAAATATAACACTCTTTACATTGAATAAATGTACTCTTGGCTTTTCTGTCATCATCTTTTGAGAAACAAAATGAGTTTGTTGCTTCCTGAAAATTGAGAACCTGGCAAAGAAACAGAGTCCCAAATTTCATAGTATGATTTGTTCTTCTTCAACGAGGCTGAGAAACTCCTTAAACTTGCTTCGCTTTTTCACTTTCAGGGGCTTTGCGGTATTTCTAGGAATTGAAAGTTTCCTACAACCACAAACAATTCAATTTCTAAACAAGATATATATATATGCATATCAAATAAAGAGCTGCAAATTTTCATTTGAAAAGATTAATGAATTTGGGAGATCTTTTTGTTAGGCATGGTTTTTCAAATAGCAAAGAAACGAAAACAATGATGAGAGCAAGTAAACTGAGCTGAAAAGACATTAAGCTTTTATCCAAATTACATTGAGAAACAAATGGTTCAGGGAAGCCACAACACAAGACAAACATCTAAAACCAGAAAATCTTCCAAGAAAACTCATCGGCCAGTGAAAAGCATAATGTCAAGCCAAAGCCCTCAAGTAGTTATACACTTGTTTCTTTTGACCATAAAACTATATAAAGAAAAAATAATATCAAACTCAAAATGAGTGTTGAGATCTCAGCTGGCGGGGAGGTCTAAAAGATCATCAAAGAATGATGCAACTTCCTCCCTTTCTCTCGAGTTCCTTTTCCGCCCTCTCGAGTTTCTCTGTCAGCCTCTTAATCTCTTCGCTTGATTCTTGGTGGAGTTTGTTCGCCCTCTTTTCTGCTTCAACTCTTGCGGTTTGCTCCTCGGTTAGTTTCTGCTCCAGCCAACTCGCTGTTTCTATCAGCTTAGTCTCCACCTGAGCGAAAAATCCATACCAAATGTATGATGAAACTGACGTATAAGTAAGAAAAAAGAGTTTGATCCCAAGTAACTAACATAATTTTCTCCTTGATTATCAGTTCTTAAAGAATTGTCCAAGATATATGGACACATCAGGAAGAGACCATAACCAATAAACTCGAAAACACATTACCTTCTCTACCATTTGGCTGAGCTGATGATGAGGTGAATCCTCTGCCTCTTCCTTCCAATTGGACATCTCTTGTTTTGTGCATTGACCCTTCATTGCTTTAATCTTTTTATGCTTTTCTTCAAATACAGCCTCGTTTTCCTAGAGAAGAAGATTGTAATTGATACGCAATCAATTCAAAAAAAAATTGCTATGAAATCTAAAGACATCAAGAAGAGAATATGCATTGGTTAAAAAAATAAAAATCACCTTTGTCTCATGAGGTAAATCAACCATAAATGGTTTTTTGTTGTTATTCCTCATAACTTTTTCAACAAGGTCTAGAAGCTCCTGGACTTGCTTAGCTTTCTTGCTCTGGCTTGCTTTGGTCCTGTTATCAAACAGCACCATGCGGTTGTTGCAGGCCGTGAGAATTTCCTAGAACCATAAACAAAGCAATTGATAGATGTAAATCGCAGGAGAAGGTGAAAATCTTCTTGAAACGTTCGAGCTTGCTCGCGCTTTCAACACAAAGATAAAAAGAAATCACATTGACCTTGAAATCAGGGCAGCCCTCCAAATAGTCCTTCATTGTCTCACTGTTATCATCAAGTGAATCCTCGTTGGTGAAAACAACAATCATGTAATCAACAATATCACTTCCGAAAAGGATCTTCAACACAAAAAGCGCAGATTTTTCCTCTTCTGTTAGCCGGTTCCTCAAGGAAAAAACCATAAGCACCGCATTGATCCCTTCTTTGGCAAGACTAAAGCATTTCAAGATCTCTCGGATAGTAGACTCGTTTGAGGGGAACAAACTAAAAAGGCCTGCAGAACGAATCATGATCAACATAGCTAGTTAGCATTGCAATATTGTTAACGGCTCTCTGGCTTGATGATTTCAGTTTTATATAAGCAAAAAGCATATGCAAACACAAACACACACACCAGGAGTATCAATAACATTGATGATCTGTCCTTTTGGTCCCTTAGCAGTTTGTAGCTTACATTCTTTGGTAACAGCTGCTGCCCGTCCTTTTGACTCGAATGCGGCCTCTCTTCCGAGGATGCTATTCCCAGTCGCACTTTTCCCATTGCCCGAAGAGCCAACAAGGACTATGGTTCTTGCAGGATGAGTTGTGAAATTATCTACTGATATTCTTATGTTGCTATTCTTATAGTTCTTATCAAGAAAACGAGAGAAATCATATGGATCTGTTAACATCAAAAAAAATCTGGGTTAACCAAAGCGAGGAACATCTTTCAAGCCAAGCAGTGTGATTTATCATCTGCGGTAATGTTCTCAATATGAATCAATTTAACTTTTTGTGAGGATGGAAATGCAAAAGAACAGGACAAAATAGAGCAGTACATTAAGCAAACAGCTTTCTAAAAGAGAGTAGGTGAATAGATTTACATATGCATGCTTCTCACTAGCTTTTGACTTGAGTTTCATTTTCTTTTTTGAGGCTTCCAAATCTTATACAATTTTGTTTTAACACAACATATCTACAGTAATGCTATCTACGTTTTTCGGTAGGAGAGTGATTCAAAGTATCTAAAGAAACAAAGACATACCTGAAATATCATCTTCTACTAATCCTCCAGCCATTTGAAATCCGTACAGTTTCTGCTGAACAAGTGATTCTAAACAAACAAGTTTATGGGTTTTATGTTACGTTAGTGAGATCTGTTAGACTTTGTCGTTGTTTCTCAAGAATAAGTATTAAAGGGTACACAAAGGAGGGAATATCAACAGTCTCCTTACTCTCTCAATAAGAGTGTTTAATTCCAATAAAGTTAGTGCTTACCTCTCCAGTTTTCCAAAAAGCCCTTAACCATTCCTAATGTTACCTGCTTATCTCTCCAGTTTTCTATTTCCAAAAACCATTCAGTGATAAACCAGAAAAGCTTATGACTTCAAACCACTTTGGATATTTATTTATTTTTCTGAAATTTAATATAGTTTACTATTTAAAATATAATTTTTATAATAAAAAAAAATCAAAGCTAACGGAAGTTAACTTTCCGTTAAGTTGGTGTTGTTGAATGGGTACAGATTAAAAATAGTAATAGAAATTAAATTGGTGTAATTTTATGGAATTTTCCGTATATATATTATGCTACAAGTTCGAATCATTGGCGGTGAACATTATGAAACTGCACCACTACTAAAAAAAAAGCTCTATAACCACAAAATTTTCAATGGCTAAAGCCCAAATTTGGTGGCTATACTCAAATAACCACAATAGCCACAAAATAATATTTGTGGCTATAGCTTCTTGGCTTAATTAGTTAGTGGTTTTTCAAGGCTACAAAACCATGGATTAGCCACATGAGATTTCGCGGCTACCTAGCCACGGAATAGCCACTTAATAAACCGTGGCTAATTAGTTATGAATTTTTTTGTGGCTATTTAGTGGTCTTTTTAGAAAAAAAAACAAAAAGAAATTAATTATTTATTTATAATAATTTGTAATGGAAAAATTGTTAAAAAAGTTATGAATTTTCAAATTTTGGTCATTCAAAACATGAACTATCGTGTGTACATTTAAATCATTAAAGTATGTTGACTTTATAACTTTTGTTGACTGAACCAAATTAGACACGATGTTAAGTCGATAAACAGAATGGATAAACATGATTAAAAAACCGTTGTAAATCACGGTTAAGTAAAACGACGTCGTATCCTCTGTCTTCTTAAACCCCCCAAACAAAGATTGACTAATAAGAACTAAAATTCTCGTTTCAAAGATTAATGGATTTGGGGGATCTTTTTGTTAGGTTTGGCAAATAGCAAAGAATCCGAAAAAGAACCGATTAGAGCACACAAACTGGTCCGAAAAGGCATTAAGCTTTTGTCAAAATTATATTCGGAAACAAATGGCTGAGGGATTTTCTACAAGCACCTGAAAAAGAGACTAATCCGAGCTTGTTCGTTCCCTAAAAATCTCTGTCTCAGGCTCTGAATCTTTTTGAGTGATTGTTTCTTAGCTTCTTTAACAGTTTGGGAAATTAGTGTAATGAATCTAAGGAAATCTAACGATATCTCTGCGGTTGTAACACATTTTTATATTAATGTTCTAGGAATTTGAAGGGACTAAAAAAAGTTAAGAGCATCGGCATTGAGACATCCTCAAAGATGTCTCAATTATTATTATTTTTTTAATTAAATAATTAAATTAAAAAAACAAAAAAAATTGGACCAATCAAAGGTGGACAAATGTGATTTGAGTGTCTACATTTTTTTGTCACTCTCTCTTCACTTTATATTTTTTTTCTTTTTTTAGTGGGGATGTCTCAATGGAATCAATGTCTCAAATGCCATATCTGGCTAAAAAATAGTCTAGCCTGCCATATATGAATCTAGTGCCATAACAAAATGTGATAACCCTTTTGTACCCTTAATGAAATGAATTAGAAATAATTGAATTAAAAAAATTGTCGTATGGCACCTTCTTCTCGAGAAAGCTCGATCTCTTTGGCACCTTCTTCTCGAAGCTCGATCTCTTCTCGACTCAACCCAGCTCAATCCCAAATACCCCATCGCGCAGGCGGACCACCTCCTCTTCCTCTGCAATTGTTTTGTTGTTCTTAACTCCTCGCTCATCCGCCATTGTCGGGTTCTTCTTCTCTTGAAGCTCTCTTCTCTTCCCGATATTGTTCTAGCTGAGCTCGCGACTCAACCCAGCTCAATCCCGTCTACCCCATCGCGCAGGCGGACCACCTCCTCTTCCTCTGCAATTGTTTTGTTGTTCTTAACTCCTCGCTCATCCGCCATTGCTGAGAAAAGCTTCCAAACTTATTAGGTATGATGTACTGTAATTTGGTGTTTTGACAATTAGGGATTCGATTTGAAAAATTGTTTGATTCAGTATGCACATTGGATATGTAAGTAACTTTTATTGGGCGAGTAAGTATTTGCATTGGTAATTTGTCTGCTTTAGTCTTTGAATCGTAGTTTGTAATTAGAATCAAACGAGTTCAGAAAATCTGTAGAAAGAGGACAACTGGTACAAATGGTACAACTAAGACATATAGGACAATGGTACAACTGAGAGAAAGCATACAATTTCTATAATTGCTAATTGACTAATTTTATTTTCTATTGCCAGGAGAGAATGAGCAGTAGCCACACAAACATCCATTTTGACTATGGAGGATCTTATTCACAGAACGAGGAAGAGTTTAAATGGATTTCAAGGAATTCCATCTATGCTATATCTTTTAAAACCGTATCTTTGGAGGGGATAAGTTATTCGGCGCTAGTAGATAAGATATACTGGAAAATAGGGGTAAGTGAAAGTACGACGAAGCTGAAATTGAGCTACATTCCGTTGGTAGCTAAGCCTCAGAGAGAGTCATCTATTTATGATGATGATGATGTTTATGCTTATCTAACGACATTGGATAAAGAGGGACTTAGATCTGTTTTGAATGTGGAGGTAATCGAAGATTTGGAAATAGATAAGAGAGGTGAGCTACGTGAGGAGGTAGCGGATAATCTAGCTAATGCTGGTATCATGACTATTTACAGAGCGGACGAAGCAGGAAAGCAACATAACGACACTGTTAATGAGCATGTTGTTGAAGACCCGATGGAGAATGATGATAATGTTTCAGTTGGCGAATTTACGGCAGTGGATGAGAATGGGGGTAACGGTTTGGATGGTATGTATGAACATGAACATGAACATGTTGAGCTTCCACGAGCTGTAGAACAAACTCAGTTTGTTCTAGAATGGGATGATGGTGCAGGTCTTGAAAAAGGTCAAGAATTTAGTTCGAAGGAGGCATTGCGACTATTGGTTGACAGAGCTGCACATAAGAGCTGTTTTGTGGTAAAAACTGTAAAGTCGGATATGGGGCGACTCATTCTAAGATGCCGTGAAGCTGAACATGGTTGTTCATGGTATCTATATGCTGGAAGAATTAAGGAATCAAATTATTTCAGTGTTAGGGTATATAGGAATATGCATACATGCTCTCGGGTCGTTTCCAGTACAAGTCGAAATAAAAGGAAAGGCACACCACAAATTGTAGCATCTGTTTTGCATGATCTCTATCCAGGTCAAGTCGACATCCCCGCGCCTAAAAGTATAGTCAAAGTTGTTCATTCAGAAGCTTGTGTTAACGTGTCCTACTCTACTGCCTTGAGAGGAAGAAAACTAGCT
>PKMM01052720.1:64055-88201 GCA_002933915.1 Eutrema heterophyllum
GTTCTAGAGAAATACCAACTAGCTTTGAACACGGCAAGCAATGGGAGTTTTGCTAGCCAAGACGTTGTTAATGGAGAGATACTAGTTGAGAATCTAGCTCAAAGTGATCAAGGTTATGGAGGTGAATATGATCGAACGGTGAGGGATACAAGGTATGAAGATCAAAGGTTCAAGGACATCAACGACAAGTTGGACAAAGTTTTACTTGTGAACCAAAGATCGATCAACTATGTGGGAGAGTTTGAAGGGCAGCAACAAATTTACCAAGAAGTGGTAAAAGAGGGAAGTGAAGAATCCCAAGAAGAACTCAACTACATAGGAAATCAAGGAGGATTCAACCAAAACTATCGGAACCATCCGAATCTGTCCTATAGAAGCAACAATGTGGAGAATCCTCAGAACCAAGTCTACCCCCCTCAACAGAAACAACAAGGACAAGGGTTCCAACAACAAGGTTTCCAACCTAGACCTTTCTTCTATTCGAATCAAGGAGGTTTCAAGCCTAATCAAGGAGGTTTTCAAGCAAACCAAGGGAGCTACAACTCAACCTACCAGGGATATCAGCCAAGGCCAAACAATAACCAAGCTCAAGGAGGCTCATCGAACCAAGGAGCACAAAATGATGTGCAAAGTATGCTCCAACAGATTTTGGAAGGCCAAGCTAAAGGGCAAATTGAACTTACCAAGAAGATGGTGGATATCAACAACAAAGTCGATGGAGTGTACAACAAGCTGAACGCCAAAATTGAGCACTTGTCAACACATGTAAAAGGCCTAGACAACCAGATTGCTCAAGTAGCTTCAACGTCTAAAGGACCGAGCGGAGTTTTACCTGGTAAATCTGAAGCTAATCTGAAGGAGTATTGTCATGCAATCACGTTGAGGAGTGGAACTGAACTACCAACAAGGGAACAAGTTGTAGTAGAGGCTGAGGAACCAAGTCAAGATGGACTTAAGGATTTTGGTGAAAATTCGCATGAACAAAAGACGGGATCGGTTTCACCAATCGCGGCTCAGGATAAGCCAAATGTTGCTTTTGATGATATGATTTCTGAGGATCAAGAGAAGAAGAGTGAAGGGGTGTCAACTGGAGTCATCAAGAAGAAGATGGATTTCATTCTTCCACCATATGAACCAACACTTCTATTTCCCGGAAGATTCAAGAGGCAAATCATGGACAAACAATTTGAGAAATTCAAGAAGATCATGGGAACGGTTCAAGTAACCATACCATTTGCTGATCTTATGCTTAAGTGTCCAATATACAACAAGCTCCTCAAGGACGTTATGACCAAGAGAAGGCAACTTGAAGAAGCCATGGTAGTGATTAACCATGAGTGTAGCGCAATCATCCAAAACAATTTGCCTAAGAAGCTTAAAGATTCGGGCAGCTTCACACTACCTTGCACATTAGGACCTTTGTCTTTTGGAAAATGCTTGGTTGATCTTGGTGCAAGCGTGAGCCTCATGCCATTGACGATTTCTAAGAGGTTAGGATACACAAACTTCAAGAAGACGAGAATTTGGCTAGTCTTAGCGGATAGAACAATTCGATTTCCAATTGGGATTCTTGAAGACTTGCCATTGAAAGTTGGGAACAACATTATCCCTACTGATTTCGTGGTGCTGGAAATGGATGAAGAACCATCAGATCCCATAATCTTGGGAAGACCTTTCTTAGCAACCGCATGTGCCATCATTGACGTTAAGCAGGGCATGATCGACCTACATTTGGGAGATCTCGTCCTAAAATTCAACATAATGGAGGTGATGAAGAAGCCAACCATAGAAGGAAGATTTTTCTACATAGAAACCTTAGATGAGATGGTTGATGAATACTTGGCTGAGTTGAGCATGTGAGACGCTCTAGAAGTAGCCCTCACACAAGGAAGTGAAGAGTGTGAGCTTGTGAACGAAGAGGCGATCGAATATGAGAAGATTCTTGACTCTCAACCACCATGGAAGAAGGAAGCATACTTCTCAGAGCTAGGAGAATACGTGGATGCCAAGGAAAAAGAAAACACTAGCAATGGTAAGTCTAGTGTGGAGGATAATTGGAGCGAACTCAATGCTCCACAACTTCAGCTCAAACCATTGCCCAACGGTCTAAGGTACGCGTTTTTTGGACCGAACTCTTCATATCCTGTAATCATAAATGATGCATTGAGTGATGAGGAAAAATCTATGCTTTTGAATGAACTGAAAAAGTATAGAAAAGCTATAGGCTATTCTTTGAAAGATATAAATGGAATTTCCCCATCATTGTGCATGCATAGAATTAATTTGGAGGATGAAACCAAGGCTTCAATTGAACACCAAAGAAGGTTAAACCCAAACTTGAAAGAAGTAGTTTAAAAAACTACTTGAAGCGGGAGTGATCTATCCAATCTCGGATAGTACTTGTATCTCTCCGGTTCATGTAGTTCCAAAGAAAGGGGGAATGACCGTAATCAAAAATGAAAAAGATCAATTGATCCCAACTAGAACCATCACAGGCCATAGAGTATGCATTGACTATAGGAAATTGAATTCCTCAACTAGGAAAGATCATTTTCCTTTGCCATTTATTGATCAAATGCTTGAAAGACTTGCAAATCATTCATATTATTGCTTCTTCGATGGTTACTCGGGTTTCTTTCAAATACCAATACACCCGGGTGACCAAGAGAAGACGACTTTCACTTGCCCATACGGTACCTTTGCTTATAGAAGGATGCCTTTTGGTTTGTGTAATGCACCCGCGACTTTTCAAAGGTGTATGATGTCTATCTTCTCGGATTACATTGAGGATATAATGGAAGTATTTATGGATGATTTCTCTGTATATGGTTCTTCGTTTGGTGGTTATCTTTCTAATTTGTGCAGGGTGCTCAAAAGATGTGAAGACACAAATCTCGTTCTAAATTGGGAAAAATGCCATTTCATGGTGAAGAACGGAATTGTTCTCGGATATCGCATTTCTGAAAATGGGATCGAGGTCGACAAGGCAAAGATTGAGGTTATGGTGACTTTAGAACCTCCTTTAACGGTCAAGGGAATCATAAGTTTCTTGGGGCATGCTGGGTTCTATAAAAGATTCATAAAAGACTTCTCAAAAATCGCAAGACCACTCACGAGACTCTTATGCAAGGATGCCGATTTTGTCTTTAATGAAGAATGCCATGAAGCTTTTGTGAAGTTAAAAAATGCTTTGGTGAGTGCACCTATTGTACATCCACCGGATTGGAGTTTGCCATTTGAAGTACTGTGTGATGCAAGTGACTACGCTGTCGGGGCTGTATTGGGTCAAAAGAAGGATAAAAAGCTCCATGTCATTTACTACGCGAGTCGGACCCTAGACGATGCATAAGTGAATTATGCAACAACGGAGAAGGAACTCTTGGTGATTGTCTATTCCTTTGAGAAGTTTCGATCCTACTTGGTGGGTTGGAAAGTCATTGTGCACACCGACCATGCTGCGTTGAGATACTTGTTGGCTAAGAAAGACGCCAAGACAAGATTGTTAAGATGGATTCTTCTTCTACAAGAGTTCGATCTTGAGATCAAAGATAAAAAGGGGATTGAGAATGGAGTAGCTGATCATTTGTCGAGAATGAGGAACGAAGAGATGATCCCCATTGATGACTCACTGCCCGAAGAGCAAGTGAACTTAATTCGAGCTTTGCACGTGGCAGATTTTATGATAGAGGAAATACTGTCAATGAATACAATGGAGGTTAGCTTGCCTTGGTATGCAGATTTTGTCAACTTTTTGACAATCGAGAAAGAACCACCAAATCTCCAAGGGTATTCAAAGAAGAAGTTCTACAAAGATGTTCGACATTACTTTTGGGACGAGCCTTATCTCTATAGGCGTTGCAACGATGGACTTTATAGAAGATGCATTTCAGAAGAGGAGACTTCCGGAATTTTGTTTTGCTGTCACGGATCAGATTATGGAGGACATTTTGCAACATTCAAGACGGTCCAAAAAGCTCTACAAGCGGGATTTTGGTGGCCTACGATGTTTAAATATGCTTATGAGTACGTATCTAAGTGTGATGCATGCCAAAGAAAAGGCAACATAAGCAAGAGGAATGAAATGCCTCAAAACTCAATTCTTGAAGTCGAGGTGTTTGACGTTTGGGGCATTGATTTCATGGGACCATTCCCGTCCTCGTATGGCAACCAATACATCCTTGTAGCGGTTGATTATGTGTCAAAATGGGTGGAAGCCATAGCAAGTCCAACAAATGATGCTAAGGTTGTTGTGAAGTTGTTTAAGAACATCATTTTTCCAAGGTTCGGAGTTCCACATGTAGTCATAAGCGATGGAGGAAGCCACTTCATCAACAAAGTATTTAAAGGGCTTATGAAGAAGCATGGAGTGAAGCATAAGGTAGCTACACCTTATCATCCCCAAACATCTGGCCAAGTGGAGGTGTCAAACCGTCAAATCAAGACAATTTTGGAGAAGACGGTTGGAAAAACAAAGAAGGATTGGGCGACAAAGCTAGATGACGCTCTATGGGCATATCGAACCGCCTACAAGACGCCGATTGGAACAACTCCATTCAACTTGCTTTACGGGAAATCTTGCCACCTTCCGATGGAAATGGAATACAAGGCGTTATGGGCAACCAAGCTCCTGAACTTCGACATCAAGTCAGCCTCCGAGAAGAGGTTGGTACAATTAGAAGATCTTGAGGAAACTCGGCAAGGAGCTTATGAGAGCTCAAGGATTTATAAGGAACGGACGAAGACCTTCCACGATAAAAAGATCCTGAAGAGAGAATTCAAAACTGGGGACCAAGTTCTGCTGTTCAACTCAAGGTTGAGATTGTTTCCCGGGAAGTTAAAGTCGAGATGGTCGGGACCATTCACGGTCAAAGAAGTCCACCTCTATGGAGCGATAGAACTGTGCAACAATTCCGGGGAAGACTTCACGGTGAATGGACAGCGTTGCAAGCCATACTTGGCAGACGTTATGATCGAGGAACAAGCCATGATTCCTCTTTCCGACCCCCAAAACGCATGAGGCGTCAACAAAGTCAAGCTTAGTGACTTAAAACAAGTGCGCTTGGGAGGCAATCCCATGTTAGCCTTTGTACATATGTTTATATGTTTGTTTTAAGTTTGATTTAATCCTTGTTTTATTGTGTTTTAGTGTTACATGGCATGGGGATTCGCAGGAAAACGATTCGGAGTCAAAACAAAAAATCACAAGTCAAAGGAATGCTAAAGCTCCTCATCTCCACAACTCCAAGGTACCCTACTTTACCTCTTGTATATACTTTTGATTTGCATTTTTACTCTCTCTTCGGATTCATTTCACACCGAGACGGTGTGATTTAAGTCCGGGGGAGAGGTCTTTGTCATTTAATGTCGTTTTCTTTGTCTTATTTTATTTGTCTTTGAGTCATGCATATCTCCATCTTTTGTGGAATAGCTTTGTCTCGAATGTGTTTTCTCATCTTTTTCTTTGTCTTATTTTCTTTCTCTTGAATCTTGCATTGTACATATTATATTGCATAGAAAAACCAAAAAAATCAAAAAATTTCAAAAATCCAAAAAGAAATCATGTAGTTTGCATAATCTCATCTTCATTTTAGGATTGAGTCTAGAAGCATATATGATGCATTCATATACATATGGGACAATGATTAAACATTTGAACTTTGAAAACGTTGCCCTTGCTAAACATGTCATGATGCTTGAACCGCTTTGAAAATTTGGAAAATCCATGCTTTGATCTCTTGGCTTGAATGTCTTTGATTAGGATGAAGCTCGTTGTAATTTGATTCCAACTCTATTTATTTGAACCTAACTTGAACATTAATTGTCTCGCATAGGGGTTCGAAATGCATTCTTATGGTCTTAAATTATATACTCGAATTTTCTTATCCGCTTTGCCACTCTTGTGCTAATTCGAGTAGCTATCCTCATTTTTAGGGTAGTTCCCCACCTATATTCACCTAAACCAATTCTTTCAAACCCTTGTTTATTTGTGAGTGAGGCATTTTTCTTGAAAATGTATACAATTGAAAAATCTTGTAAGAGAAAGGAACTACAAAGCTTATCTTCCTTAGATAAATGACTCGGGAATTGGAAATAGAATGGTTAGGATAAGCTGGATTGAATGGTGAGTGAAGTGAAGAAGAGGGTGAGAGAAAATCGGTTCAAGGCTAAAGAAAGAGCCTAAGGTGTGGAAAGAAAATAGAAAAGAAAGCGAGAAACTCTAGGAAAAGATCGGTTCAACTCTAGGAAAGTTGTCTAAACTCTCGATATAAAAAAAAAAGAATAAGAGTTTAGACTAAGAGGAGAAATTCCCCTAGAGTGTTAACAAAATAAAAAGAAATGAGGTTATGAACAATGAGTATATCTAGCCAAAAGGGCTACGAGTTTTATTTACGAGATAAGTAATTGTGAGGCAATGAGCTTAAGTCGAGAGATTAGAAAGCTAGGATAGGATGGAAGATAATCTTTGATACATCTTTGTTCTATTCCTTCCTTGCTTTTTCGAATTGCCATGCATTACGTTTTTGTGAGAGTAAGTCGCCCGAAAATTTTGAACCTCCTCATACATTATGCTTTCAAGCCTTTCCCACCAAACCGATTGAGAATGTGATAACATCATATTTTGCATGTGTTTAAGGTTTAGTTTCATAGGTTTTTAGTTCCACTTTGTATAGTTTTTGAGTTGTTTTCATGCATTTGAGTCTCATTTGCATTGCATTGCATTTTAGATGTCATAGGTTGTCTTTGCATTCTTTTTGGCTTGCTTGAGCCATTTTCAGGTGTTCTTGGAGTCATAGGAGTTGGAGGAGTGAAGATAGCCATAAAAAAGATCATTGCGGAATACAGAGATGCAGGATCAGGTTGAGACATCAGAAATTTGGCATTAGATGAAAGACTTCCCACCGATGGATTGAGTTCATATTTTCACACAAGATAGATCAATGGATTAGCTTTCATTTGAAAGTTGTTTGAGGCCATTCCAACAGTGCGATCAAACGTTATGCCGATTTTCGTGACAACGGTCCAGTCTGGCGAGCAAAAGAAGCAAGAGGAGGAATGAGACCAGATCGATCGATCCACACAGTTGGATTGATCGATCCCATAAATCGAAGATTTCCCAGACCGACCTACAAAGCCAGATTGATCGATCTCATATTTTTGGGGGATCGACCCTCTGGATCGACCGATCCAGACCCGCGACTGAAACCATCCGAAGTGTTTTAAAGATCGACTCAGAAGTACGGTTTTCATTTGAATTTAGCTTCAGCGGTCTTCATGAAAGTTGTAGATATTTGAGTTCGATTTACAATGGAGGTGGTTTCGAGTCATTCCGACATGTGGTTCAAGAGTTATGGCCGATTTAGTGAAGACGTATCAAACCGAAAGCCAACCTCCGAAAACAGTGTAAAAACGTGTTTTTAACTATTCCACCAAACTTTTGGTGACTTTGGTCGACCAAGACTCCTTAATAACTGGTTTTGAGCCAGATGTATGTATGCTTGATTATTATTAGAGAGGTTTTCTTCAATTCTTTGTGTGTGCTCAACCCAAGATCTCTCCCTAGAGATTCTTGGGTTGATTCTTCATATATATATATACTTTGATTTCTTCTTTCTTCTTCTTGAAGTTTCTTCTTCTTAAACTTGGGAAAGCTCAAGAACACTACTTGGTGTTCTTGATGGATCTTCATGTTCATGCCATCAAAGAGAAGATTTCTTCATCCCTTTTGTATATTATGTCTTTTTGATTGTTCTTGGTGTTCTTGGTAATAAGCTTTTTGTTGAATCATGATTAGGCTTGATTTAGATGGTTTGATGATTGCTTGTTGATGTTTAGGCTTAGATAATCATTTGTTCACATGTTTAGAAGTGATCTTAATGCTAGAGTTGAATTAGCTACTCAATTTCTAGATCATGGTCGATTTACACTCGGAAGAGGTTTGGTAGATTGTCTAGAAGATTTCTAAACGTGCTTTTCATTCTTAACCGATGGCCATCGTGATTAAGGTGAATTGTTGGCTTAAAAAGGACTTCGTTTTATGCTTGTTGATAATTTGGTTGCAATTGAGAGATTAGCTAATTCAAATTATCAATAAAGGGTTTAGCATCATGAGAGTGAGTTAAGCTATTTGTGTGTTCCTTGCCAAAGATTGAATGTTCATTGAATGTTTATGCATCACTAGTAATTTGTCTTGATGGTTAGATGATGGTGATTTAGGATGATCTTTGTTAATTCTTTCACTTAGGTTCTTAGGTTGATTCTTAATGCTAGATTTGACATGATAAACCGAAGTTTAGTACTACACCTAGATTAGGTAGTTCTAGTTTGGCGTGACAAACCGAACTAAAGCTACACCCTAGGATTTTTGGTCTTGTCCCATGCTTTAGGGAAGAGATTCGAGTAAGCGGTGTTAGTGCTAGATTAGGTTTGTTCTTTCGAGTCTTGAATTTAGGCATTTCACACCCGAGAGGAGTAAGATGAATTGCTCGAATCGAATCTTTTGTGAGCTTTACGTATCATACACAATTGGCAATTGTAGTTTGATGTGTTTAGTGAACTAAATGGACTTGTGATCAATGCTCATCGACTATCTTTGATTGCAAATGAGAGTTTATGATAATCGGGTAATCGATGAAGAGATTGATACCACGAGAGTGGATTAGTCTTATGTTTGTGGTCCATGTTCTAAGATAGCGTTTAATGCTTCCGAATTATTCATTGTTTAATTGTTAATCATCTCTTCGATAGTTTAAGCCATGATCCAACGTTTTCTCTTTGTGTTATATTTTCCTTCTTTTATTTTCTTTCTTGCCTTTTGATTTCTTTCTTCTTTCTTTTTGTAAAAAAAACATAAAACCGTTTTTGCTCTAGCTTAGTTTGTTTCTCGTATCTTTGGTGTGTAATCTTTATTCTCTGTGGGATCGATCCTAAAGTGCTACATCGACATACCGTTATGATTGCGGTAGTGTGCGCATTAGGTTAATTGGTGCGGGTAAAACACACGAAATCAGAATGATTGAGATTCCCTTTGCGAGACCGCGCTTATACCGATATTAATGAATGTTAAAGAGTTGGTTGATAGGAATGCTTGCGGATTCTTAAGTCTTAGGCACTAGAGCAACAGATTCAAGTTGTGATAGGTATGGAGAAGGTCGTAAGAGTAGAAGCGATTTTAGCATTATGACATTTTTACCCAAGGACATTGAGTTGAAAGTTTAATGTGTTTCCTTTTGGATATGAGTCCCCACCTTCAAACCTCTCTTCTTGGCTTACTTTGCTTTATTCGCTTGAGGAAAAGCAAAAGGCAAGTCCGGGGGAGTTAATAACCGTGTATTTTACCATCTAGAGTCTCATATTTTCTTTTGTTTTCTATGTGTTTCATGTTGTTTTCATTGTATTTACAATGCATTTATGTCCAAATTGAGTCTCATTGCATTTTAGATGTCCTAGGTTGTCTTTTCATTCTTTTTGGCTTGTTTGAGCCATTTTCAGGTGTTCTTGGAGTCAGAGGAGTTGTAGGAGTGAGGATAGCCATCATAAAAGGTCATTGCGGAATACAGAGATGTAGGATCAGGTTGAGACAGCAGAAGTTTGACATTGGATGAAGGACTTTCCACGGATATATGGAGCTCATATTTTACCACAAGCTAGATAAATGGATTAGCTTTCATTTGGAAGTTGTTTGAGGCCATTCCAACGGTGCGATCAAGAATTATGCCAATGTTCGTGACGACGGTCCAGTCTGGCGAGCAAAAGGAGCGAGTGGAGAAACAAACCAGATCGATCGATCCACAAACTTGGATCGATCGATCCCAAACATCGCACATTTTCCAGACCGACCTACAATGCCAGATCGATTGATCTCATGTTTTTGTGGGATCGATCGATCCCGTCTGGATCGACCGATCCAGACCCGCGACCGAAACCATCCGAAGCGCTTTAAAGATCGACTCAGAATAACGGTTTCCATTTGGTTTTCGCTTCAGCGGTCTTCATGAAAGTTGTAGATATTTGAGGTATCGGTCCAATGGAAGTGATTTCAAGTTATTATGATTTGTGGTTAAAGAGTTATGGCCGATTTAGTAAAGACATGTCAATCTGGTGACTTTCCACTTGACTTTGGGCCTCTCCACTTTTGTATAAGTTCAACACTTTGTAGTTGAGTTTCACCAACTCTCCATAGACGAAAATATCATCATTTCTGCTTCTTTTTACTGTTTTAGAGAACTTATCTCTTCTCTCCTCTTGTGTTCATATACGATTCAAGATCTACACCACTTTAGTGAAGATTTTCTTAATTTCTTTCCATCAATCTTTTTATTTTTGCTATGTTTTGCTTTTGTTCGGTTTTGTTTTGTAATTTAGTTATGTGTGAGTAGTTTCATTATGGATTGTGGGAATGGTTGATTTAGAGGGATAGATAATGATCTATTGATGTTTAGGACAAGATTATATAAATTCTCATGTTTATAAGTGGTTTTAAAGCTAGGGTTGAACTAGCTACTCAATTTCTAGAACATGGACAGATTACACTTGAGAGAGGTTTGGTAACTGTCTAGAAGATTTCTAATCATGTTCTTAATGCTTAGCAAGATGAGAATCATGACTAAGGATCATTAATTGGCTAAAAAGGATTTGTGTTTTATACTTGTTGATAATTTTGTAGCAATTGAGAGATTAGCTAATTTGAATTATCAATGAAGAGTTTAGCATCATGAGAGTGAGTTAAGCTATTTGTAAGTGTTCTTTGCCATAGAATTAAGCTCATTGAGTGACTAGAAACATCATTAGTGAATCATCGAACACTCTTAATCGAATGCCATTTCCTACGATCCATATCTTTCTTTTCTTGATTGAAACCGATTTTAGTGTCTTGTTTTCTTTGAATCTGTATTTCTTGAACTAGATTGTAATCATTTTAATTGTCATGTATGTTTTTATTCTCTGTCTTTTATTTTATAGTTTTATCGTAATTAGTTTTTAGAACAAAAACCAACAAAAAACCGTTTAGCTTAGCTTAAGTAGTTTCTTGTATTCTTACTGTGTTGTTCTTTCTCTCTGTGGATTCGATCCCTAAGTACTCAACGACAAACCGTTATGATTGCGGTAGTCTATACATTAGGGTAATTGATGTGTTGAAAAACGACTTAATCAATTGCATGCCTCGATAATTTCCTAGAACCATAACAATTTCAATAAGAAGGTGAAAATCTTATGCTTGAACTTTCAACACCAAAAGCAAGAAACAAGATTAACTAACATTGAAATCGGGGCAGTCTTTCAAATATTCCTCCAATGTCTCACCGTCATCCTCAAGTGCATCTTCATTTGTGAAAACAACAATCATGTAATCTAAAATTTCGCTTCCAAAAAGGATCTTTAACGCAAAAAGCGAAGATCTCACTTCTTCTGTTAGCCTGTTCCTCAAGGAGAATATCACAAGAACCGCATCAATCCCTTCTCTTGACAGACGCAAGCACTTCAAAATCTCTCGGCAGGTAAAGTCGGTTGATGGAGACAGACTAACCAGCCCTGCAGCACAAATCAAGAAGGTTTAATATTGTAAAAGTATCATAAACGACGCTTTGGCTCGGTAGTTTTAAGAATCACACGCATTACCAGGAGTATCAATAACATTGAGGATCTGGCCATTTGGTATCGTCGAACTCTGTAGCTCACAGACTGTAGTTACCCCTGATGCACGCCTGCTTGACTTGAAGGCTTGTCTACCAAGAATGCTATTCCCTGTCGCACTTTTACCGTTGCCTGAACGCCCGACCAGAACAAGGGTTCTTGCAGGTTTCTGCTGTAAACCCAAATCACAAGTAACTTCTAAAACAGATCCATCCTCTGGAGAAGATTCTGACACCATTAGCAACTCTGTCAAATCCAAATCTGTTAATATAAAAATAAAAAGAACAAGAGGAATGGACACAAAGATATGTGAATATTCTGTTTTTTTAGGGTATGTTAATAGATTTACAGATTCAAGCTTCTCACTAGTTTTTGAATTGAGTTTCATCTCATGAGGCTCACTATCTTAGCTTAAAAATCATATAGAACGACTGTTTTTTCTGGATCTTTAGCAGAAGGAACAATCTTTTTCTTTTAGTCACTACATATCTACAATAATTTTATGCACATTTCCTGTTTCTTTGTTCAGCAAAAAGATATGTGAATACTATGTTTATTCAGAAATGCAGAAATCGGTTTCTTCTCAGATTATCTTGTTCTGTTATACAGTACTAATTGCAATAAGGACTCATATTATCTTCTTATCGCATACATTTATGAGTGATAGAAATAGATTCAAAGAGTTCAGAAATCAAAAACATACCTGCAGGATCACTCAATAAATCACCTGATACTTGTCCTCCACCCATTTGAAAATTGTATAGTTTCTTCTGAAAAAGTAATCTTAACAGATAGGTTAATGGGTTTCTGGTTTCTCAAGAACTCATATGAACCTTAAGTTAGGTCTTTTAAAATATATCCCTCTGATTCATANATCGAGCTCTAGAAGACCTTTCGTCTCACGCCAAAACCAACGCTCCTCCAATCCCTTCTTCGAGCTTCTCACCAAGCTCAAATCCCTTTCATCTCGCAAGATCCAAGCTTCACCAAGCTTCCTTCCCTTTCTCTCTCTCTCTCTCTCTCTCTCTTGCGCAAGACCAACTCGTTTTTCCAAAGAACAAACGTTATGCGTAAGAAAAGAAGAGAAGAAGATATAAGGAAACAACTAACTCCGCATGGTATCGATCGATACCACCCTGTATCGATCGATGCCCCTCGAACTGGTATCGATCGATACTCGCCTAGTATCGATCGATACTACCCGGAACAAACCCGAATTAATTATTTCACCCCAATAATCAATTCTTCCGAAACGCGGACGTTACAATGGATCAGATGAAGTATATGTGGAAAAGGGAACAACAAAAGAAAGGAACATCAACAGTCTCCTTATAATAGTGCTTTGTCACAATGAGTGTTTTTGTGTCTCGAGAAGGCACAGAGGATAGCTTTACGTTGGTGGAGAATTTATATTTCCAAAAAACCCTTAGCATTTCCCAATTTTTTGCCCACTTAAAACCAGTCGGTGACATAAACACTACTCCCTCTGTTTTTAAATGTTGAATGTTTTAAAAAAAAATTTGTTTCAAAAGATAGATTTTTTAAGTTTTTTATGCTTTTTTTTATTAGTTAATGATGATAAATTATAAACTTCTAGAAAATTAATTGAATTTATTGAAATGCTATTGGTTTAAAGTTATAGAAAATTGTTAATCACAAAAAATGATATATTTAATAATCAAATTTAATATGTTTTCTTAATATGTGTATTTTTTCTAAAACATCTATCATATAAAAACAGAGGGAGTCTATCTATACTAAATGAAAAGAGTTATTTGAGGCTCATGAGACTAGCCACATCAGATTTTTTAGAGACTTTCTAAAGCTGCCACGTCATCATCAAAGAGTGGAGAACAAATGTCACATGTAACGCAACCTAAGTTATGGTTTATTGGCTTCCCCTATACCTCATGTCTCCTCACATTCTCTAAACACAACGTTTATTGGAGACTCTAGGACTTCTCACAATCCTATAAACTACGCTTTCTCCTTGAGATTTCCAACACCTAACTCACATATGCTACGAAACTTATGGATAATATCATATTCGACGGCAAGAACGGTGTCTAATTTATAAAATTTGGTAAGCTCTGTTGTTTTCCTTTTGGTTTCTATAATAACGATTAAGATCATTTATTTGGTATTATATTGTTGACTAATCGAAGAAATGCAATGAAACAGTGTTCTAAAACTTTTGGGGAGCAATGCTGGTAGAATCCATTAGCAAAAAAATAAGGAAACCAAATGATTAACCCGATGATTACAAAGGTCATCCTATTTCTACTCATTTCAGTTTGGCTATGTAGGGATGGACAAGTCGAAGAACCCTACGTAACAAAAAAAAATGCTTCAAAACAATGCATTTTTGTTATTTCTTTGTATATTACACAAATCAATGCAATCTACGTTCTAAACCTTCTACTTCTATCTTTTCCGTTTTGTTTGTAAAAGTTATAAGATGGATTGAGTGATGGCCAAAAGAAACCTAATTAGGTTTAATTATGTTGGTCGAGCGTGAGATTTGCGGCATTTGGTCGGCCAAACATCGCTTCCAACTCTGACCTGACCACAAGGTTCACTATTTTTAATCTTCTATTTTTCTTGCCCTTAGGTTTTTCGCTTTTAAACCCTTGCGATTTGTTTCTTCTTGCTGGTTAATTAATTTGTCTACTTGAGTAAAGATAGGAGTTCTCTTCTTCTCTGAATTCGGTTTGGATTGATAGCTAAATGTCTATTAGAATTCAAATTAGGTAGGAAATAATCTTCCAACCAAAATTAGGTAGATTTTTAAGACATGTTTGCGTTCTCATATGTAGTGATTTGATGCACATGCTTCAGTTAACCTTTAGAAATGTAAAGTTACATATTTAATAATCTTTTAATAGACATCTACAAATGTATTTAATTATTATGGCAAACAACTTATACTTTTCTCAGCTTTCAAGATTTATTTCCCACATTTCCTCAATCTTAAGCCACGCCAACACTTCGTAGACTAACCACTACAAAGGAGGGAGAAGCAAAGGAGGTGTAGTAAGCAAAGGTAGATGATGATTGTGGTGAGGATGATGTAAAGTGTAAACTACAATTTTATGCTCTTTGGCGACAACCAACACCGTAATGAATCATAGTTACATAGGAATCATATAATTTCTCCAAATTCCAGTATTTTAAATTTAAACATGCAAATGCATGTTATTTTTTGGTGTGTTGTTTTTTTAGCAAAACTCTAATATGTGTCTTCTATATTTGCTTTTTACAGTTTGAGGAGATGGTAAATGCACAGAGGAATATACATTTACCTTTTTCTCGACATGTTTTTAATGTCTAAAATGTTAGATAAAGATACCATGAGCAAATTTATTATGCAACAAAAATGAAAAGTTAGGTCCAAGCACGGTAGGTCTAGAAGAAGATGTGATGGATGTGCTGGAAAAGGAAACCATTGAGGTAAACAAGAAACAGACGAGGTATAAAAGATAATAAAGAAAAAAATGATGTGGAAAAACATTCTCATATTACATAATTAGTTATGGGGGAGTGATGAGGAATCATGCAGCAGCACAACATTTTGGGTCTGTTCGTTTGCCTAACGCATGCGGCTGCGGCCAGACGCAGTTGATTGTTATTCGTTTGACAGCTGCACGGCTGATCTCTACATCGTCCAGAAATTTCAAACGCAGATCACTACGTCCAGACGCTGGAGGCTGCGTCTGGTAAACGAACAACAATCGACCATCTAGATATTGGGGTTTCTTAGTTAACGCTCTTTACTTTAGTCACTAAAAAGACAATCATCAAAATTATTAGAGTATATTGGGGTTTCTTTGGGGATTCATATTGTTATATGTAATTAGTTGATAAAAAATTCTGATAAAATTTGGTGATTTCTTTTCGGAAAAAAACTATAGCTAATAAATGTTTAGTTTTGAATATGCAGAGAGTGCTTGAGTTAGTGCAAGTTATTTCATATCCTATTTGAAATCTACAACTTATTTCTACTAAAAAATATGATATACTTGATTTAATTATAAACTAAATTCGATTAAACTAAATAATTTTTTAATACTGTTTTTAAAAATGGTCGACAATGATGTAATTTATTGTCTAAACAATATCTTTAAATTTTCAATTTAGGGTAAATTTTAAATTAGATAGAACATATTTTCTCGAGTATTTATTGACATATTATCATATTGTAGATTTATAACATTACATTCGGAGATAAAAATATATTCTAATTCAAATACTGCATTTGATATATCAACTTAAAATTAATAAATTTGTATAACAAAAATATAACAAAATTTTATATAACAATCCACGCGTAGCGTGGAATAACCCCTAGTAAAACTTTAAACCAATTTATCGAAAAATGAATGTCACTTAGGTTATGAACTAGAAATATTATCCGATGCAAAAAGAAATATTTAACTTTGTCAATTTATTTTTTAAGTAAATAATCACTAGAAGGAGATACCCTAGGGAAGAAAGAGATAACTCAATCACTACAATAAAACACTGCGATTCCCGATGGAATTTCCGACGAACAAAAATTGGTCCGGAATTCCCGACCGGTTACCGATAAAATACTGAGGAAAAAAAACCCGTCGGAAATTCCCGAAGGATTTTTGGTCGTCGGGAAATCGTTGGAATTCCCGACCGATTTTCGACGATATAGAGACCAATTTAAGATCGTCGGAAATCGGTCGGGAATTCCGACGAATTCCCGACGATATAGATCCGTTAATCTGGCCGTTGCACTAGCCGTTTTATAGGCGTTCGAAAATTTTAAACCCATCGGAAATCGTTTGGAAATCGGTCGGGAATCCGCGGAAAATCCATTATAAATATCTCTCCACCCTCATTCACAACTTACACAAAACAAAAAAACGTAGAAAATGCCTTCTTCAAACCCAAACCCTTAAAATTATTTTCGATCGTAGATGGATAAACCACGGCATGATCCAGCGACGGGTCAACTGACGGATGAGTATGCACAAGGTGTTGAGGAATTCATGACATTTGCGACAAACAATAGCATGACATCAGAATACGGTAAAATATATTGTCCATGTACTAAATGTCGGAATCATAGATTAGTCTCTATTAGGGAAGTATGAAATCACCTATATAGGAATGCGTTTATGTTGGGTTACAAGATTTGGTATACGCACGAAGAAATTGATTCAATGGTGCAATATTATGGTAGTAACAGTAATTATTCGGGTAGGATAGAAGAACCAACACCGGAAGTAGATGCAAATGTAGGTACTGTTCAGATGGTGAATGATGCGTTTCGCGAAAACGTAGCATCGTATGTTCAGGATGGTATTAGAATAGAGAAACCTAATTTAGAAGCTCGAAAGTTTTTTTGATATGCTAGATGCAGCCAAGCATTCACTATACGAAGGATGTAGAGAGGGAATATCGCATTTATCAACTGCAAGCAGGTTGATGACTATAAAGACCGATTTCAACTTGGCGGAGGATTGTGTGGATGCGATAGCTGGTTTTGTGAAAGATATTTTATCTGAAGATAATATCTCATCGACTTCATACTATGAGGTTCATAAACTTATAGCTCGTGTTGGTGGTGAGTTTAACACTCCCCGATTTAACCCGGTTTGAATTAAGATCAGCCCAACTACCGACTTCTCAAACCCATCAAGGCCCGAGCTTGTCACCAGCGTCGCCGACCTCTGAGATTTGCGGAATCACTACAAGAAAACAGGGTTTTGGCGACTGCATCAGGAATCGCAAAATAGCCGCTAAAAGGTGGATTACGACTAAATAGCGACTAAACCATGTAGTTGTAAAAAATTAGTCGCTAAAGTAAGTAGCGACTATTTTTACGACTACACCACATGAACAGTGTGTAGACGTGCAATAGTTGTAAAGTAGTCGCAGAACTTGCGACTAATCTGCGACTACGTTTGCGACTAGTGAACGACTATAGAATGGGTCTAGATGCAGTAGGATAGTTTTAGTCACTAAATAGTCGTAAGATTTAGTTACTATTTACCGACTATTCTATGACTAATTGAACGTCTATTTGGCGACTAATAGGAACATCAAGCTTCGATGATGTAAAGATTTTGCGACTACTTAGCTATCCTTCTGCGACTATTTGGCGACTAATAGGCTACTGTTTAGTGACTATATTCGTTGTCAAAATAAGAATATGGTATGTGACTGATTGGAGTTTGTTTTGTTTATCAAATGGACGAATTGGCAATTTGTGATTCAAAATTTAAAGAAATTTGATTCAAAATAACATTTGATCAAAAATATTAACTAAATTATTCAAACTTCAAAATATTCACTATGTTAAGGCTAACTCTAACAAATGCCAAAACATAAAAAAAATATAACAAGTTCATGAGTTCAGAAAACAGGGATAAGTAACCTAAGAAGCAGATGGTCTTGTACTTGGATATGGTAGAGGAAGATTGGTTGATGGAAGCATATCGGTTGTTGCTGGAGCTTCATGAGAAGCCACGAAGTCTAGAAACTGCGGATCAGTTTGTCGCAGGTACTTTTCCACCAAGGAAAAGTGCTCGAGCTTGTCCTTTTGCTCAGCCGCAGCTTGGGAGAGCTTTGCTTCACGGGCAGCAATCTGAGCATCACGCCGTTCATTATAAGCAGCATGCTCTTCGATTTTCCGTTGAGCTCCCTTCAGTTTCTCTTGCAGTGCCACAAACGATGAAGAGTCTCTCGGTTGCTTGCACTTGCCATTGAGAAGAGTCTCCATAAGGAGTTCCTCGTGATTCCTTCTCAGTCGACTGTGAAAAGTAAGAGAAAAACCTTAATTAAAGACCATGAAAAAATCCAAGACTATATAAATGTGGACTGTGAAAAATTACTTTACCTGAAGAAAGATGCTCGTATAGTCATCTGTTGTTAGCTCTCGAGGTCGCGAAGCACCGTCCGAAACATCTGAAGTCTCTGTTATGAGCTCATACAACTTATCTTGCACCTTCTTCTCATATGTTTGAGCGATTTTCTCCGCCTTCCTATCGACATACGTACCATCTGGCCTTGTATGTGTCTTAATGAAAACCTCACCAAGACTAACCGGTCTTCCCAATTTCTCTTCCTGCAATGTTACAAAATAAACGAGGATTATGACATAATTTAAAGTTGTTAAGGTGTAAGAAAAAGTAAAAGTTACTAACCATTTCTTGTTAGATTTGTTGATACGACTTTGGCCCTGATAAGTGGATGTGAGGACCGAGACCTTTACAGTCAGACATACGAGCATTGGAATAGGTGAGACTCCTTTGCTTTGCTTCTTTAGTGTCCCAGTACTCGGTCATCGTTTTCCAGAGAGTGTCGCCGATCCATTTAGGTCGCTCTCGACTAGTCCTCGCGTTGCTAATCATGTCTTTCATCCGGCGTTGACAAATCTCCTCGAAATACTGTTGAACTGTCCCTGTTATCAAGGGATCCCAGGTGTGGGTTTTCTACAATACAAAGAGAATAGAATGATGTTAGTGAAAACATCACAAGCAAACCTATATGTGAAGGCTATAGGACAGAAAACTGTACCGTGAACTCGAGGAAGTATCTTTCTTGTCTCTCCCGAGGCACACGTGTCCGGCTATAGTAGAGAGCATCGAATTTGTTTGTAAACACTTTAGTAATTGTCTGAACCAGTTTCAATCCCGTGTCGCGAGTAAACCTGCAAACACACATGAAATAAACAAGGACAAAATACAAAGCAAAGCAGAAGCATGTGTCTACACTTAGACATCAAAACTGAACCATCAGAGAATGTGTCTACACACAGACATCTACACTCAGACACAAAGCAAACCTTTGTGTCTACACTCAGACTCAGACACTCAGAGAATGTGTCTACACTAAGACTCAGACAGTTTGACATCAAGCTTGTGTCTACACTCAGACACAAAGCAAACGTTTAATTAACCATCAGAGACCTAAGATTAAACACATGCTTCTGATGCATCTCTTAGGAATGATGAATCTCTCAGGATTTTTAAGTAGTACATTACATTCACTTGTTATCTCTTACATGCCTTGTGATCAATACTATACATTACAGTTTCTGACAAGACAAGTATAGAAAGAATACAATCAAACATGAAACATGAAACCAAAAGCATGTGTCTACACTTAGACATCAAACTGACCCTAAGATTAACCATCAGAGACCTAAGAATTATCAAAACACATTTCTACACAAGCATTATTCTACACTCTATCCTAAATACATTCTACACAAGCATTACCATAGCATACCAGAATCATGAACACATTATTCTAGACTCTATCCTAAACACATTTCTCACAAAACACACCGATAACAGGGTCATACCAAGTCGAGTTCGTCGTCGGTGTGGGAGAGAGGACGGTGGNTTATTCTACACAAGCATTACCATAGCAGACCAGAATCATGAACACATTATTCTAGACTCTATCCTAAACACATTTCTCACAAAACACACCGATAACAGGGTCATACCAAGTTGAGTTCGTCGTCGGTGTGGGAGAGAGGACGGTGGTAAACTTATCCCGGTCTGGCACCATAAGCAGAGCATTCAAAGCCCGCAGCGTGTCCTCTTGGAGATCCGGCAACATTGGAGCAGATTCGTCATGGAAGTTGTGTCCTTGAGAAGATGGATGACTCTGAGCCTGAGAGTTTTGAAGTGGTGACGCAGGAGCGTCCTCCAGTGGAGCCACAGCAGTCGCAGGGAGTTCTTCTCCACGGTGTTGAGGCATGGACATCTGGAAAAGTTTTTGTGGCGGTGGATAGCTCCGGAAATTTGGTGCTGACGTTGACGGTTGATCAATCACGGGGACATGAGGTGGTGGCGACTGAGTCGGAGGAACTTGGGCCGCCGGCGTCAAGTTTTACTGCGGCGGTAGAGGGTTCGGTGTTCGCGATGCAGTCGTGGAGCGATTGGACCCTCCGGCTCTCTGAGAAACGTTGGGAACGTTTATTATCTTCCGTCCTCGACCGCTCTTCACTATAGGCATCGTGTGCTCTTCTCTGAGAGATTGTGAGGCTAGGGTTTTGCGAACTTGAAAGGCGAAATAGAAAGGAGAAGAGATTCAAAAGGGGGATTCGAAGAAAAGATTGATTTCGAAGAGTAATCGAAGAAGAGGAATTGAAGAAGAGGAATCGAAGCAGAATCGAAGAAGATAAGAGCTAAAGGGGAATCGAAGAAGAGGAATCACAGAGGAATCAAAGCAAAAGGGGAAGAACAAACGCGACACTTAGGGTTTTGTAGTTAGGTGTTCAAGGGACATAGGGGAAATTAGGTTGGGTTAGGGCAAAATTAGGTTGGGTTTGGGCCTAAACCCATTTTTTTTTTCGCAGGTAGTCGTAACTTAGTCGCTTATCAGTCGCCATATCTGTGTTTTTATTAAAAATATTTGTATTTTCATGTATAATAATTTTTATATCTTCACCATATAATTGATCTTCAATTTTTTTTGATTAGAATCTTATGTTAAATTAATTTGAAAACTTTATTTTAAAATTATATGATAGTAAAAATTGCATATATATGACCATAATGTAAAAGACAAATTTTTTGAATTTTTGTTTTCAAATTTGACATAAATAACATAATTAACATTCTGACATAAGTAACATAGTTAATTAGTAGGGTTCTTCGTCATCTGGTTCTTCATCAGAAGACGACAAATTACACCGAAATTCATCTTCTGGTTCTGCATCTCCAACATCGTAATCGATGTTTATTGGGTTTACTCCCTGTACGAAATTGTCGAGTACGAGATCTTCAATTTTAGTCATCAATACAACATCATCATTTTCTGTTTGCAAAAGAGTCGGTTCTTTTTTTTCATATTCCCCTGAAATGTTTCCCCTCGGATTCACTTTTTGAACATTGAGCCACAACTGCTTCGGTTTCTTTGTGTATGGGTACAAAATATAACAAATTTGATCCGCTTGCGAGGCTGTTTGCAATATCAATATGTATATATAAGTTATACGTATGTACCTAGAATAAATGGTTCGTATTTATTGTATTTTCTCGATGAAAGAACGTCTACAACGCCACCATTGCTCCTCCGAGTGCCTCTACCGATAACAGGGTCATACCAATTACACTTAAAAAGTGTGATTCTCAAATTAACCATCCCCTCGTACTCGAGTTCTATGATATCAGTTAAGGTCCCGTAGAAATCCGCTTCATCAGATGCATTAGTGTAATCTTCACCTTTAACACATACCCCATAGTTACATGTCTTTCGTCCAGCACCGTGATTCTTCGTATGAAACAAATAGCCTCTTGTAAAATATATTGGCCAAGTTTTGACCTTATTCAAAGGTCCATGCACTATCTCTTGAACCCAAGTAGGAAATGGATTTGTGGCGTTCCAGTAAGTAACTTGCATATATAAACAATAGGGTCAATATATATAAGTATAAATATATGCATAGTTATGAATATTATTTAGACATACATATTATTTCACCCATAATGATATTCGTCAGCTCTTTTCGCAGAGAGTTCTTTTTCGGAAAGTCCTGGATATTTTGCAGAAATAAAATCCTCGAACATACTATACAAGACCAACACAAATATGAGAAATTATAGTGGATTATATATATATTAAAACGCAAGTTGGGAGAGATGCCAACTTATATACCTCTCAATTAGCTGAAAATAGTCACAATTTCGTAAAATATATGCATGTGCGCATTGATAGTCTCTCTCTGAGAGCCATATTTCATGCATTTCTCCACTTGGACGGCTTACGTGAGTAAATATAGAAGGTACTCCAGGGACATGATATACGGGGACTTCACCTTCATCGAATCTTGTTAACCTAACCAAATATGTGAAAAGTAATTCACATTAAAATACATAGCATGTGTATACAAATTAAATGGCAAAGTGGACATGATGTGATTGATTTTAGCATTTACCTTAATTTCGTTTGTATATTCGCGGCAAAGTACTGCTCTGAGAAATAAGCAATCTCGTCATTGATATATGATTCAACAATCGATCATGCCGCATATCTTTTGTTCTTTGCTTTCCCTTTCAACTTTTTGAAAAACCTTTCAAAAGGATACATCCATCTATACTGGACAAGGCCTCCTAATTCAGCTTCATAGGGGAGATGTATAGGCAGGTGCTCCATCACATCGAAAAATGAAGGTGGAAAGATCTTTTCCAAATTGCATAGGATTAAAACTATGTTCTGTTTTAGAATTTGAACGCGACTTTTATGCAAAGTTCTCGAACATAAGTCCCGGAAAAATGCTCCAACCCCTACAATATATATTCAAACTGCATGAGGTTACTATATAAATGACTATAATCATATTTAAAGAAATAGTCGTAATTAGTACCTGATAACGCAATGTGGACATTCCGGTCTAGGAGTTCTGCAAAGATAAATGGAAGTAACCGCTCCATAAAAACATGGCGGCTCAGATCTACAATTCCTCTCCGTCAACCGCTCACTGCCTCCTCCTCCTCCGAGATGAAGATTCTCGTTGACAGCATCGGATCTGGAAAAAAAAAAAAGAGTTAGATAAAGTCAAGGAAGAGAAGGAAGAAGAAGAAATCGTAGGAAGGAGAGAGAGAGAGAGAGAAATAGAAGGAAGAAGAAGAATAATATTGTAGGAAGGAGAGAGAGAAAGACAAAACTCAATTAAAAAAATAAAAATAAAAAATAAAGCAAGTGAGATCCTCCACCGTTGGATTAAACCAATCAACGGTGGATGATCTCAATCTTTGTCTCAATGAACTAGCTAATGAGAAGTTTTCATTATTTTGTCATTTTGTCGCAAATTAGTCCCAAATTTGGGACTATTTTGTGACTACTGTTAAAAAAAATCAACTGGAGTTGTTAAACGGTCGCAAATTTAGGACTATTTTGTGACAATCAAAAACTTTTACCCTAAACTTTAAGAACCTAGAAGGTTTGAATATGACTTTACAATGATTTTGTGTATATAGCAGTTCAAAAATACGTTAAAACTTAAAAATAAGTAAATTTTGAAAGAATTTTTATCTTTCAAAATCATTCCTTATAAAACGCATGTAACACTTAGTACATGTTATGATTATATTGAAATTTTTGTAAGTGTTATATTTTTGTATATTATTTGATGTTTATGTGTAAGATCTAGTTTACAATTTAAGATTTAGAGTTTATGATTAAGGGTTAGAGGTTTAGGGTTTAGAATTTAGGATTTATAAAATGATTATATTAAAAAAATTTGTAAGTGTTGAATTTTTTGTATATTATTTGATGTTTATGTGTAAGATCTAATTGACAATTTAAGATTTAGATCGAGTTTATGATTAAGGGTTAGAGGTTTAGGGTTAAGGGTTAAGGGTTTGTAGTTGGGGTTTAGAATTTAAGATTTTTTTTAAAAAAATCGACTGGAGTTGCTAAACGGTCGCAAATTTGGGACCATTTTGTGACTACTAATAAAAAAATCGAGTGGAGTTGCTAAATGGTTGCAAATTTGGGACCATTTTGTGACTACTTATACATGT
>PKMM01052720.1:97600-114117 GCA_002933915.1 Eutrema heterophyllum
GGATCGATCGATCCCATCTTTTTCGGCTCGGTTTCGCCGTTTTTCCGTTCTAGGCCTCCGGACTCCGTCCCGAAATGTTTTTACACCTGAAATGACTCCTAGAAGACTAAAACACTTGAAAAAGACTCGATTATATACAAAAAACACGAGTTGGAAAACGTCAAAAACGCAACACATCAGAGATTCAATCCTCGAATTTACGAGCTGATTCACGCCTGGCGTCCTTTTGAGCTTTTTTTTATCTCGGCAGCATGCATGGCATCCTTCTCCTCGATATGCCGCTTCAAGGAAGCTATCTCGGTTTCCTGTTTCCCCTTTTGAATTTCAACTCGGGTCGCGAGGTCCCCGGATATTGCAGCCTCTTCCCTCATAGCAGTCTTCTCTCTTTCAAGGTCCACGACCTTGGTCGAAAATGAGGTCAATTTCTTTTCCACCTCGGTTAACCTTCTCTTCTCTGACGAAGCGTCCTTCCTCGCCTCGGCGTTTGTTATGACGGAGCTCAGACTCATAAGACAACCTCACATAATCCGAGCTAGAGAGCTTCTGAGCCACAATAGGAAAACCTCACATAATCCGCATGAGGCCTCACCTCGTCGATCTTGTCCTGAGAGGAATAAGGCTGAGCCAAGGCCAAAGCAAAAACGTCTCTCAACCAAACCGAGATCAAACTGGAACAAACCAATTCATCCTGCCTTGAATCAGAAGTAGAACTAAGCCTACCATATTACAAGACGAATGTCCCATGGGCCGAAATGGAGCCCACTCACCAAATTCTCCGGGGCCGAGCTAAAGGCCCATGTTAACGATTACCCTAGCTTAGTCGGTGGCCGCGCGAAGTAATAGGGAAATATTCCTTTTATCTCCGAGAATCTCACATACAAACTTGTATAAATAGCGTTCATAATCGTTTGTAGCGCGACATCTTGAAACCCTAAAAAAACCTCTTAGCAACTTGTACTCATACGCTTACAAACATCAATAATAAAAAACCATCTTTGGATCTCTGCTTGTGTTTTTCCTCAGAATCTTTTGTTCCCTCTTAAGTCTTGACAAATCAATTGTGCAAGTTTCGACTCTCACAACGAACTCATTAAATACTCCGACATATCATTTATTAAAATAAAACTTGGAGCTCAAAACGTCTTAGAAAATAAAACCAACTTCTAAATCTTAAATGAATAACCAAGAGAAATATCATTAAAAATCCTTAGTAAAGAATAAATAAAAGAAAAGAAGCGCTCATGGTTCCTAGAAAATAACACCATAACGACCGCCACAAGTCCTACTCTTCGGTTTCACCTGCAAAAGAAAAGAAAGGGTGAGTGTTTTGGGAAATACTCAGCGAGGGTGTGCTTTTGAAGCACACTAGATCTTTAGATACATCATTTGGAACAGCAACACGAGTATGCACAATATAAGCAATAGACACACAACAACCTACATGTCCTTACTAACAATATAACATGTCATGGACAATCATTTCTATATGCAATCATTCACTTCACATCAATCATCATAGCAAGTCTATTTCACATTCCCAAGAATTGCATGCCAATGGTACTCAATCTCTTTCACATTCTGGACTCGTCAGCCCCATTCTTTTATGGGTCCGCAACCTCATACATTCTCATTATCATTCTCATTCTTTGGTTGCGGCCCAGCAAGCAAATGCCGCTTCATATCTCACGACCATGACCCCGGCAACAAACAATCGTGTACTAACACGCCTAGCAAACAGCTACTTCACGTTCAACATGCATCAATCATCTTTTAATATGCAACAACCAACAACCATATCTAATATCTATATTAAACATTCGCGTAATACTAGTTACAACGAATGCACCTTAGGAATCCACAACTAGTCATCACCTTGATTTCACGTCAAAAACTGAGTCTGGAGGATAGCTGTTGATGGACGAACTCTGCGTTACAAACATAACGATTAACTAGGATTTCCAGATTTTTCAGGTTTGAGTTGTTTCTTGGCCGAGAAGATAAGTTTGTAACTTTCGCGTTATATATACCTTAGAATCGAGATCCGAAAGTTTTTCTAGAAATATGGATGCAAGATCTTAAAAATCGTATGTAGATCGTGATCTAGTTTCTCCTAGGTTCTCTCGAAAAACGGCTCGCAAAACGCCTCTGGAAAACTTGAAAAAGTCATATCTGAGACAGATTTATGGGTTTAGAAGAAAAACAGTGATTTTCCCTCAACTTGCAACTCGGATTGTGGATGGAGTTTACCTCGGAATCACGATCGGTCACTGTTTTAGGCCAAGTTTGGGATGTCACTTTAGAAGTGCTCAAATAAATATCGAAGCCGTTGCTTGGTCCAAGTGGAGAATTCTTCACAGTCTTTTCGTTGTTTTTTTTTTGGGTTTAAACAGTCTTTGCTTATTTATGATACATTTTCTTTTTGTCTCTTTTTTCTATTGTCTTGTTTATATTCAATTCGGTGTTCGAATTAACATTGTTTCTGAATAAATTTTGTAAGACGTTGGACAAATTTCTTTTTTTTTTTTGTTAAGAGGTAGACAAATTTCTTGGGGGAAGGAAAATGGTTGATCAAATTTTTATAAAAAGAGTAAATCTGCTAACGAATTCATAAGATAGGAATGAGGATGAGTTGTGGAAATGGACAATGCTGCTGATAGTTTTACATAACAAACGTAAATATGAGATGGAAGAAAAATTTAACGAAATAAATCAGAATAGGTTGTGTTAGGCCAAAATGATAGGAATTGCGAGAAAGGAGTTTCGCTCGTGCTAGTTCTCGCAACCTGTTTTGAGAGATAAGCTTCAAAAATTTCAACGACAAGACGGGGATCCGTTTTCTTGAGCTCTCCGTACTCTTCACTTTTGGTGACCATCTCCATATTTTTAAAGATCTTCAACAATGCAGCATCTAGCAAATTCTTTGCATTGTACTGGTCGGCAAAGACATACCACATGAGAGATTTTTCTGGATTTAGTTTGCTTATCAAAAACTTCTCACATTGACTCTTGAGATAGTTCACTTGATATTGCTCTGACATGATCAAAAGATCATAAGCCATTTGCTCATCAAGGCTTGCTTCAGCGGTGTAGAGATAGTTTACAAAAGTTCGAAGAGCATCATAAGATACTTCGCTGATCTTTATAATGCCGCTACGGCTTTCTTCCATCTCATTCTCAAGCATTGCTTTGAAGACTGGTGAACGACTCATCTGGCAGCAATAATCACGTTGTTTTTTAAAAAAAACATCTCGAAAAAAGAGATTTTATAGAGTGGAAGAATGTGCACTCCACAAAACCCTCAGAGCTCTCATTATCAATGATACAAATAAATGTGACAGACCATAAGATATTCAAACCCTAAAAGGAACACACAGGAAAAGACTCCAATTTTACATCATGTTTTTAGAGCAAAGATGGAAATTGAGTTCTAACAAAAGTGCGTAAAACCGATCAAGAAGATAGGTATAAAATGTGGAAGAAGAAGATATTTAATGAAAATATATCATTCGAGATATCATCATTAAAAGCACAAAAAGAAAATGAATTAATGTTCTTCTTACATTAGGACAAGTCTAGTAACTGAACTCAGTACCATATGATTGCAACTTCTATTTCATCCTAAAATCCATGGTTAGCATAATTGGTTAATTTCATATCTTAACTTCAAACAGATACAGCTTTTTCTTGAACAGTTGAGTATCCTACAATTAACTAGGCTTCGATTCTTCTTCATCTAAAAGAGCCTAATTAATATACAAATGTTTCCTTAATGCAAATCTCTGTTCACACTGAATGACCAACTATAAAACACATACACATATATTGAATATTCTAAAGAAAAATAACAATTAAAGTTAAAATAACTCATCATATAAACTAATCGCTCAAACATTAGTTAAAATGTGAGAAAATAGTGAACGAACCAGAACGACTTTATGAGCGTAAATAGGAGGAGCGGCGGCCGCCTCATCGGAGGCGATGAGAACAACGTCAATGAAGGACATGGAGTTGCTGCCATGACCGAGAGAAGAAGATAAGCGAAGGAACTCAACTTCGGCCTTGATGACGTTGCGTTCCTCCAAGAGCTCTTTCTCAGTCTCAACGAGCCCATCGCAGCACTCCTTGCAGAGGCCCTTATCGTGAGAGATGTACCCTTCCTGACAAGAGATGCAACGCGCCCCCGTGTCATTGTCGGAATCGCTGTTTGAGTCGTTGGGGCAAGGGCGGTGTCTCTTCATCGTACACAACATAGTTCAATGAACCGAACAACTTTTTTTTTTTGTTGCTAACGTAAACTGAACAACTCTTTTTTTTTTTGGTTTAATGTAAACTAAACAACTTAAAAAATTAGAACTGATGCCTCCTTTTTATAATTGAATCCAAAGTTAGATATTAGGTTATTTGTTGACCAAAATAATATATATATGTTAGGGTTTTTTTTTTGCCAAATGATATAAAGATTTGATACTATATATATCAAATCCTTTGAATATGTCACAAAACATGCATGAACATAATCTATTTTTCCTCTTCAAGTCATGGTACATGAACCATATACTATAACACGTATTAATTATCCTATACCGGTTTAAAATACAAAAATTAAAGAGAAAAGCCCTAACATGTATATTTATATTACACCAAAAAAACAATATATATATATATATCACCTGTAGCTCATTGAATAACTCATTTGTATACGGTTTCCCATTGTATTGCTTTTCTCATAGCCACAGTCAAGAAGCTTCTGAACTTAGCACATAGCCCAAGAATTTCCTGCAAACATACAATTCAATTCCAAATCAGATATATATATATATAAGACTATGCAATCTTCAGTTATAGTACGTCTCAAGGACAGTAAAACAAAACACTGGCTTTAATGAATTCTGGACACCCTTGAGCCAAATACTCCTCGAACGTCTGTTCGTTCTCTACGGTTATCCACCTCACAATTTCTATATCGATAAAATTGGGTGTCACCCACAAACCAAATAGACCTGTAAAATTTATCAGATTGACATCATAACAACTAAATTGTAGTCAATCTGACTTTGCTAAATTGTATTTGGCTAAATTAAACAATATATATCCATATATCAACTTCATCAATGATCTGCCTCTGCCCATAACTACATAGCGCCGTAACACAATTGGCCTTGGTCGAAGTAAAAATAAAAAAGTCAATTCATGGTTCGAAGAGTACAATTTGGAAAACTCACCAGGAGTATCAATCACATTGATGATTTAGCCATTATCTTGCACAACTCTTTGTGACTGGCATGTTCTTGTCACTCCAATTGAACTTGCTTTTGATGTTCTTGTCTCTTTCCGTTTCCAGAACGACCGACCAGAACTACGGTTTTTGTAGGGTTTGACGATGAGCCAAATTTGCAATCATCTGTCCATATCAATGTCCATCTTCATACCAAAAAAAAACGGTTGATCAGATGTTTGAATCTTTGACATAGAAACATTAACCCAAAGAATTAATGAAAAATTTCAGACCTAAAGCCTAAGTCATCAAGCAACCATTAAGTTTTTTGAAAATTCTTATACAACCCTAGGAGACTTTTTAACCTTGAGTAATTGTGATAATGATGTAAAGCAATCAGTGCAAAAAATAATTATATAAAAGGACGAACATAAGAACTTGAAAGTAAGCTATAGATTTTTCCTAAAGCTGAATCGACTAAGCAAAACAGTCTAAGTAAATTTGAAGAATCGATGAGATGGTTACTTGCTTGAGAAGAGGAATCTGCAGCGATGCAATGACCGTTAGGTAACAATCTGTTAACTCTAGATGATTGATGAGAGAGCGTAAGTATGATATAAGCTTCCCAATTGGTTGTATCAAAAGAATGCTGTTTAGGTCTAAACATTTACAACACACACATCGATATTGTTTTATAGTAAAAACAAAACACAAATCCAACTACGAAAAGGATAACAATCTTTACCAATTTGTTGGTCCAATCGCAACTCATGTTTCTCTATTCTTATATAGTGCCTAAAAAAAAAAACTTTGAAGCTGCCACAAAATTTTGCTAAGAATCAGAGTCCTCAATTCGTAAATATGGTTTCTTCAAAGGTACTTACTCGACTTGGACATCCACATCTTTCTTTTGCAAACTGGGCTGATATGATGGAGTGGATACTCTCCTCACATGGTCACACTAATAGAACTCTAAAAAGACTCACACTTCAAAATGTGATCTTTCATTTATGGAAAGAAAGAAACAACCGTTTACACAACGCAGTTTCTACTTGCCAACCAACACTATTCAATCAGATCGATCGAAGCATCCGGGACAGCATCCTTGCTCGAATACACCGTAAAGCGTTTAAAAACCTCCTATCTATTTGGTTTACTTATGCGTAGCTTTCATACCGAGCTTGGTTTGTAACTTGAAGTTGTTATCTTTAGGCTTTTTTATTCTTTTTTTGGGCCTTTGATATCTATTTTAGCTCCGTCAAGCAGTTTGTAACGAAACAATTCCAGTTTTTGGTAAGTAATATTTACATTTTATCAAAAAAAATAAATATGGTTTCTTCGTTCTGAATTTATTCAACATCAAAAACTTTGAGATGGTTTTTCGGTTGAAACAAATCTGGAACTTGTTTACTAATTCAGGTTCTTTGTGCGTTGCTTGGGTGAATCAAAACATTTTCAACAGGAAAAGCTTTTGGAAGACTGAGGACTCAAACCGTTTCTCTCGGACCATCAGAAGCATGCTCCAAGCAAAACCATTGCTGAGGAATTTTCTAAAGTGTGAGGTTAAAGATGGGTGTGCTGCCTCTTTTTGGTATGATTCATGGACAGATCTTGGTCCTCTCATGGATTATGTTGGTGATGCTGGCCCTGCTTTCTTCAGACTAAGAGATGATGCAAAGGTTAAGGAAGCAGTCAGGGATGGAAACTGGAATTTTCCAAGTGCGAGATCTGATAAAATGCAGGAAGTTCAGGTTCATCTTACAACTATTTCGCCTCCAGCTGACTCTCTTGGGCCAGATATTTATCTTTGGAGGACGCCGGCTGGCACTTACTCAAGGTCTTTCTCTTCTCGAGGTACTTGGGATCAATTGAGAACCGTCTCCCCATTAGTTTCTTGGGCCCATGTGGTTTGGTTTAGGGAGAACATTCCTCGAGCCTCATTTATTTTGTGGCTCGTTATTCTTCAGCGCCTGCCAACGAGGGATAGGCTTCTCCGATGGGGAATGACTGTCCCGTCAACCTGTCCTCTCTGCTCCAATGGTAATGAATCCCACTCCCACCTCTTTTTTCATGCAACTTCGCTAGAGAAATTTGGTTGACCTTTGCAAGTGCTCTATTTGATAATCCACCTACAACTCTCATGGATGTCGTGAATCTTATATCTCAAGCTCCAAGTAGTCTACCTCCGAGCTCCTTTCTATTGCTGAAATTGCTTCTTCAAGTCATTGTCTACACTCTATGGCGGGAGCGTAAAGCAAGAATCTTTACCACTCAAAGCTCCTCTCCGAGGACCATCAAAGCTTTGGTGGACCGTACTATGCGAGATCGTCTCTTATCCTTCCCTCCTCGGGATAGCAACTCTTCTTCTCTCCTTGAATTGTATTTTGGTTGTGTGTCTTATCCGTTATAAACTTCTCTTTTTGCTCGGGTTCCATTATGGGTTAGTAAGGTAAGCTTGTAATTAGTAGCTTTTGTTTTAGTTTGTAACTCTTTAACTTTGGTATAAATCTAACCCTAAGTTGAATTCAAAATCAATACTATAACTATATTATAACCCGTGCGCCCGCACGAGAATTTTTCCTTGTTTGTTTATGAAACTTTGTAATATAATTTGTGTTTATTTTTGTGTTTAGATATAATTTGTTTTTCTAGATTTATTTTTTTGTAATATGAGACACATATTAATTTTGTGTTTAGATATAATTTGTTTTTGTATATTTAATTTTTGTAATATGAGAGTTTACATCTAATTTATGTTACTTTAATTTATGTTAATTTTTGTAATATGAGAGTCAACATAATGAACTCCTGTTACTTTTCATATTGAACTTAAGTTCTAGGGCGGATTAGAAAAAACAAATTATATTTAAACACCAAAATAATTATGTGTCTCATATGAAAAAAAAAAATATATACAAAAATAATATCTAAAGACAAAAATAAACACAAATTATATTACAAAACTTGATTAAAAAAAATTCCCGTGCGGGCGCACGGATTTAATTTTCGTAATATGAGACACATTTTTATTTTGTTTTTAGATATAATTTGTTTTTGTATATTTAATTTTCGTAATATGAGACACATATTTATTTTGTGCTTAGAGCTATTTTTTTGTATATTTAGTTTTCCTAATATGTTTAATTATTGTAATATGTTTATAGGTTTAGGGTGTTTTTTGTGTTGAGATATGAATTGTTTTTGTAGCAAAAAACAAATTTTAATATGTCATGTTATAAAATTACATGTAATTATTTTTTTGAGTATTCTAAAATTAAATTGTATATGTTTATATCTTAAGCTATTTAGTATTTTTAATATGTTTATATGTTTATTTTTGAGTTTGTTTTCAATTTGTATTTTGATTTATATTCAAATTTGGGCTTGAAATTTATATTTTCAATACAAATTGCAAAGATGGGCATGGGCTTCGCAAAATAATATTGGTGGTTAAAATTTGCAAATTGTTTTATAGTGTAATAAAAAATCTGAATGAAAAAGACAACAAATATCCTGATTGATTTTTTGTTCTCTCACGCCGACACATTTCATTTACCCAAAAAAAAAACAAAGAAACGGGATATGAATGCCGATCTGAATAATGGTTTTCAATCGAGTTCATAGATCAATCTCGAGAAGTCTTTACATAGAACCTCAATCGATCTCTATCACGACATAATTTCATTTCTTACAGGTTAGTGTTCTTCAAGTTTCAGATTCCCAGATTAGGGTTTTTTTAATGTCTAATCGATATTCGTAATCTGTGGTGGTTGTCGGGTAGTATGGATCTTTAATCACGGCTAGGAACACCAGACCAAACAGATGCGTCGGATGTTGTTGTGTGGTGATCTAGATATCGATCAAAGATATAAAGGTAAAATCTCATGCAATTAGTAACTATCTAGCTCGGATATCAATCTCTACTGGTTTTTTTTGGTCTTCTAGCTCTACATCTTGTGAATACAAAATAATATAACCACCACTGAAGTTCTCACAACATATTTAGTTTTCGTTAGGGTGCATGTATCTATCGCAATGTCTTCTGCCATGGAAAAAATATCATTTCTGGTGTACTCATTTTAGAGCTTAAGAACTATGCTAACTTAATATATCATCAGAATGTCTTTCGCCATTGAATATATCAGTTCTGGTGTACTGATAAAACTTATCATTCAACATTGAATATATCACGAGCATCACTTGTAAACTTTCAATTGATCCTCTTTCTTTTTCTTTACTAACTCAATATTCAATTTCTCGAGTTTATAATACTCGGTGTTTCAGGCGCACGAATATAATAACTTATCTGGAGCTGCAAAATACTTCATCAGTAAAACCGCACCATTTAAGATTTAGTAAGTAATTTTCTTAACTTCTCACTNAATGTTGCGAAAGAAATGAAAGAAAACAATACTTTGCTTTGCAAATGTGGACACAAATGTTAACAAAATAAAGAAAGAAACAAAAACACTAAACTTTCAAATGTAGAATTTCATAACAGAATCCATAGCACTTGTTTAATCGAAATCAAGCTCTCATCCGTATGAAACTTTTTAAAAAAAAAATTTCCTGCAATGAAGACCAAAACATTCATATTTTCTGGATAACATAGCAGATGAATATGTAAAAGATTAAATTGAATTGTCAAGAGTTTTACCATGCAACTCTTGATTTCTTCATCAGATTCATCTGAATTAAAGGTTTTGAAAAACCTGCTTGAAAACCACATTCATCGTTTTCTTCTCCGGCTTCCCGTATTTGTCTACAACTAAAAATTTTAATCCCTTTTTAGATGTGACCCTGGATATAGCCACATAGAGCTGTCTGTGTGAAAACACCGGCCTTGGTAAAAAGATCCCAACTTCAGACAGTGATTGCCCTTGACTCTTGTTGATTATTATCGCAAAAGCAACAGAAAGTGGCAACTGTCTTCTCCGCATTTTGAAATGTAGTCTTGTATCAGATGGTGTAATCAACAACCTGGGAATGTGCACTTTAACTCCAACCTTATCTCCGGTAATAACTGTAGCTTCCACCATGAAATCAGTCATTTGTGTAATTTGAAGTTTAGTACCATTCATTAACCCTTCTTTAGGATCAATATTTCTTAACAACATCACAGGACAACCAATCTTCAATCGTAATCGGTGGTTGGGTAATCCTGAGGCCTTGATAGTGTTAAAAAAATCAAGACTTAGAGCTTCATCATTAATTGCGCTTTTATCAGAAGGATCTACCGAATCAGAACTGAGATATATCATTTCCTCACTTGATGAAAGAAAATTGAGTATACTATTTGTTACACAACTAATTTAATGAAAAACAGTAAAAGATAATGAAGAAAAGCTGATTTCCAACTTTGGAGTTTATCCAGCATATGTTCATTTATGGTATTAACATCTTCCTTCGTAGGACATAGAATTTCTCTTTCCTGTAAAAACTTTGATTCCTTATCCTCTTGTAAAGAAGCCGTATCTCCATACACATCTTTGCTGATTGCTTCGATTGGATCAATGGCTTCAGTAATTAGAAACTCTTCTGGAATATCTATTAGAGCATCACCATCATTAGGTTCTGCAATTTTCCCATCTCCAACGTCTAATATCCATTCCGAGAAATCTTTAAGATCCTTTGCCTCTTGAACAGTCAAATTGTTTGAATATAGTCGCATGTTCTTAGTGAGTTTCAACACTTTGCAATGATCCCAAAGATATGATGAATTTAGTGCAGTCATAACACTGTCCGCCCTAGAACCTCCATTTACTACATGAAGAACATGTCTGAAATCACCTCCAAACACAACAACTTTTCCAACAAAAGGCTTTTTTTTTCCGGATTCCCAATAATATCATTTAGACTTCTATCTAAAGACTCAAAACAGTGCTTGTTTATCATGGGTGCCTCATCCCATATGATAAGATTTGCTGCCTTCACTAACTCAGAACAATTTGTTCCATGTTTCATTGAGCAAAAGGAATTCTCATCTGGATTTATAGGGATCCCAAACCTGGAATGAGCTGTCCTGCCACCTTGTAACAACAGAGAAGCAATACCGCTAGAGTTAACATTAAGCACAATATCTCCTCGGCATCTTATTGCAGCAGATAGTATTGTCCAGAGAAATGTTTTTCCAGTTCCACCAAATCCATAAACAAAAAACACTCCACCTCTGTTTTCTAACACACCTCCCATTATCTCATCATAAATCTTCTTTTGTTCATCAGTCAGCTTCGAAATATCTCTATCATGGTTTGCTCTCAATTCTTCTCGGTCATAGCTTGTCTCATCAATTATCAAGACATTATCGTTCTCATTACACTCTCCAAATGGCTGCGGCATACTTGTAAATAGTGATAAAGAACTCCCGTTACTTTTCATAATCTTCTCGATTTCTTGAAGAGCATAGTTTTGTTTATCCTCGTCACTTAAGCTTAGTTCTGCAACATCAATATGAGTTTCAGTGTAATTATTGAAGCAAATGTAGATATCTATAATATTAAGTGAAGTCAACAGATTAAAAAACTAAAGATATAAGGTTTGAACCTGGTCTGTTTAAATGGCGTCTCCTGTTATGCTCAATGTCTTCTGCAAGAAACTTCCAAGTATTGTTCCAAACCACTTCTGGCTTAGATAAACTATCTGAAGTAAGCATGATAACAAAGAGCTGATGTAGAAAGCTTACAGAACTATCAAAAAGTTTTCTTACAATATCATCAATATACTCCTGGTCATCTTCTAGCAATCCTCGTGCATAACACGCTTCTTTATAGCTTTCGTAAAGAACTCCAATTTAAGTTTTAATATCCTCAAAAGATTGCGGACCTTTGACATAGTTTAGCAACGTCCGCAAATAATATGCATCTTCCATCTTACGCAGTGCATAATTAATCCTTCCAACGCTAAATCTTTTGTTATTAACTCTTTCTTTGAACATCTTCTTCTTCTTATCGAAAAGAAACTTAGTAGGAATTTGCTCATAAGTGAGCTCTCTAGCATCTGCATTAACCTTATTCATCTCAAACCAAGCTAAGAACATTGTATTTTCGATGAGTTTATGGTTGACCACCGTTTCTACCTTGTCATCACCCTTGAATATTACAATATGTTTCCCCGGCAGATGGAAAGAAAGCCTATCAACTAGTGTAGAACGATAATGTATAGGGTATTTAAAAATCCTCCATGTAGCTTCACAAATAGAGACATACATGCTCAAGATTAAATAGTCACGTTTACTAATGGAAAAATAAAAACATGATTTGGAAAGCACAAATTATGGTGAAGCATTGAACCACCTGCAGTCAAAGAAGTCTTTAATCCCGTTCTTTTTTTGTTGAGTGTTCCCTTGGCTTTTTCCTACATTGTTTGTTCCACCTTTCTGAGGTGGTTCTACAACAACACTTACACAATCTTGCCTTTTATTAATGTACTTAAATAAGTACTTAACAGCGCCTGTTTGGTTGCACCACTCCACATTAATGTGAGCTTTGTAACGGATAGATAGTTTCTTGTTGTAAGGTATTACATACCTGTTGTCGCACTTAAAACCATTCTTCTCAACATATCTATCCGGTTGGTTTCGTCTTCTGTAAACTGGAAATCCTTCTTTGTTAACAGTAGTTTTTTCTGCATAAGCCTTTGGATATAACTTAGAACATTCACCATTCTCCATACATGGTGAATTCAGGTTAGCAACTCCACAAGGTCCATGAATCATCATTTCCTTAATAACTTGGTAAAGCTCGGGTTCTTTTTCTTTGTCTGGAATTTCAGCAGAAATTATATTGTCTATGTCGTCAGTTGTTATACACTTTGATGCTAGATCCATGAAAAGAAGAATGTGACCATATGGTAGTCCTCGTTTTTGGAACTCAATTGTATACATTGCTACACATTTAAAAATATCAAACCATAAAGTTAGTAACTCAATGCAGTTTACATCCTAAAAGTTTTTTTTTGTTAAATCATTCATCAAACCATCAAGTTTCATCTTAAACATCCTGCAAATAATATCTGGACGATCCGTTGGATCTAAGTTCCGCTTCTTTAGATATCTAGTGATCTCAGGCCACTTAGGATTGCATGTAAACGTGATGAAAAGATCTGAGAATCCAAAATGTTTACATATGGCCATTGCATCCAAATAGTTATTCTTCATGTATCTGGGTCCACCTGTGAAAGTATCTAGCAACATAAACTGTTGTCCTTGTTCATGCATATCAGTGTTACCAGCATTCTCTGACTGTTTTATGGAATCATAACTATCAGAACGTAAACATTTCTGTTTTTTCCTCAAATAGCGTAGCCTATTAGACTCTATCATAGTATAGGCATCTACCAGAAACTGTTGGAATAATCTCCTTGAATAGAGAAGAGTATGAGACTCACCGTTTCTTTCTTGAAGACGGTATGCAAAGAATTGTCTCATAGATATACTATCCTTCTTAAAAAAATTCCCACTTTTTGTGGCTCCTTTTTTAATCCCAAGCCTAAAACCATCCTCACCATATGGAAATATGAGAGGATATTGAAGTACAAGATACGAAGGATGGATTTCACTAATTCTCTGAAGTTTTCCAGATTGTTATTCAAGAACAATATCACGCTTATCCATGTCAGCTCTAAAATCTCCAGGAATCAGTGCAGCCACTTCAGATGTTGTGGGAACATTATATGTCCTTCCATCAGTGACACGATCACTAACAATTCTCATATGAAATGTTTCTTCTGGGTTAGTATCAAATCTCTCTCTGGCTGTTATGAATTTTGCAACATATGGATTGACATCATTTAACAGTTGGATGATACCCTCTATAATCCCGTCTTTCAACCCATCTTTTTTTCCTTGCTTTCCAGTCTTCTTAGACTTACTGCAATTTTGTTGATACAAAAAAAAAATAGTAAGAAATTTAATTTTGAATAACCTGAAGACATTCAAAATTGATTAGAGAACATATATTTTTCTTGAATGAAGTTTACCTCAAAGCCGTTGCTCTGTTTTGTACCTCATTTTATGTGTCAACAATATATAGCTGTAAGAACTTAGCATAATTCCCATTCGTTGGCTTTAAACTTCCCATCAAATGATAGTTTTCTCTTTGAAGTTGAAACATTTGTGGTCCACGCCCTTTTTTAATAGACCGATCAACCCTTCCACCAAGAGAAGTAAATGAGAAAACCATATTGTAAGGCCTCAAATTCCTTTGAAAATGCTTACTGAGTTTTTCTTTGCCATTAAGCAATCTCTTCAAGAGTTCTGGGGATTCCTTTAAAAACGGCAACCTCACTTGTCCTTGCATACAACAGAGTGTAAAGGTAGGAATGCGTGATTGAACATGTTTGTTTATGTGTTCCCCATACTGTTGATACCGGGTTTAGCACAACCCGATAATCACACAAGAATAAGCCGAGATGGCCGGTGAACCAGGTCGGTCGTCCGACCATCAAGGTTCGATGTGAGATCGACGTGAAGGTCGGCCTTGTCTCGACGACGATAAGTTAAGACGGTGGAGAAGAAGGAAGTTATTTATAGCTGAACCCCGAAGGGCTGCCTACGTACCCCGAGATGGCGATCAAGCCAGATCGTAGTTCACACGGTTACATGATGGAGTTCGGCGGGCTGCCGAGTTACAAAGATGGTGAGTGAGATCGTTGATGGTGAGAGTGGGTGAGGTCGGCATCGTGTGTGCTTCGTGGTTGGCATGCATGTTGCTTGGCATGCAAGTTACTTGCCATGCATGTTGTTCGGCATATGTTCAAATGAGGTTGGTACGTCTTTAAGTGAGCTTGTTCTCTTCATGCTTGGCACGTCTTCAAGCTCGGCCTTCTTGCCGTGATCGTGTGAGCTCGGTCATGAGAATCTTGGTGTGGAGGTCGGTGTTATTAACTCTTGAGGTTGGCGGGTCGTCACGTTCGTTGGTCTCTTCAATCACGTTGCTTTGCATGTAAGCTATTCATTATGCATGTTACTTCTCGTCGTGTGTTTGGTGAGTTCATGTTCGGTGAATTGGCGAGTTTGACAAGTTGGTGAGCTCGGCGTGGTGTCATGATCGGTATGTTTGGCGTGATCGCGTTCGGTGAGTTCGGCATGGTGACGTGATTGGTATGCTCGGCGTGTTCACGTTCGGTGAGTTCGGCATGGTGCCGTGATCGGTATGTTCGGCATGTTTACGTTCGGTGAGTTCGGTGTGGTTTCGAATGAGCTCGGCAGAGTGAGTAAGCTCGGCGCGTGTGGAGAGATGTGATGACATCGTGGTCGTATAGGTGCAGTTCGTGAGGGTGAGCTCGTCTCTCCGTGGTGGGCTCGTTGCGAGTTAGTTCTTGGTGATTTAGTTCCTCGCGGGTTCGTCATGGTGAGAACCAGATCGTGAGCTCGTCATTGATGAGCTCGTCGTCAAAGTGAGCACGTCGTCAAAGTGAGCTCGACACGTCTTCAAGTGAGCTCGGCATGGTGACATGCTCGGCAAGTTGTGATCATGTTCGTTGGTCGCCGTTATGCACGTCGCTTTGTTCATGCACGTTGGTTTTGTCCATGCATGTTGCTTGTATGACAAGTGACTCCTTCTCTCTTAACGAGCTCGTTCTCTCGTAGTTGTGAGTGAGCTTGGTTTGTCTTTATCATGATTGTCAAATTTGAAGTGTTGAGCTCGGCGGTGAGCATTTTCTCTCTCTAGAATTCTTCCTCCCCCGAAAAGTCTCCCTCTTTCTCTTTCTTCCCCCTTTATTTATAAGGTTCTTCGGCGGCTAAACTCGATTCCTTTTCCCCTGAAATCCGGACTAGTGGGTGAGCAAGTGGGACGTGACGTCACTGATGATGTCAACGCAGATGGGCTTCATTCTTCATGGGCCGATTTTGATGGGCCGACCTTGATTTGTATTGGGCTAGGGTGGGGTGCTAAATCCACCACCACCACGTACCACATAATAGCACCACATGTACCACACGTGTATGAAGGATCACCTTCATCAATGTATTCTGTAATATAGTTAAGGTGTTAGTGGAAAACCCTTACAATTTGATATATAATTGTATCTTCATGGTCATTATATAAATGGTTTTAGACTAAAGATAAGATGTTATACCATCTTTGTTCTTTGAAGCCTTATGGTTGAACTTCCCATATTCTGACACATTTTTTGGTACCGTTTGTGGCATAGTACCATTGGCCAGAAGATTATCTGATATTTCAGAATCAGATGATTCATAATCCGTACTTCCTTGGCTACTACAGTCAAATACTTGTTCTACATGTTCTTCTATTGATCCTGAGAATAACATTTAAGTTCCATGATAACACATAAATAT